>VACF01000976.1:0-29040 GCA_006891605.1 Pleurozium schreberi | reverse complement strand
AGTTCTTTGCACTTGTGCAAAGGTAGTGCACTTTGAGCACATGTGGAAGGTGGACAAATTACTATTTATAGAAAATCTCTTCGTGGGCCTATATAACTTTAGTAGAAGTCCTTGCATCTCAATTTTGAGCTTCAAATTCGTATTTTTGGGTAGAAAATAGTACTAAAAACCTCCAAAATGGCCAAGGTAGACACCCAATTGGGGGCAGGTTAAAAATAGTAAAATAGTTTTGAAAATTTTGAAAAAATTACTCAATGTCTAAGAATACATTTTGTACCTTCCTTCCCAATTTCACTCCAAAAATCAAATTATGCAAAAGTTATGAGCAAAAAACTACCTGTCCAAGGGCAAGGGGACAAAAATAGGACAAGTGTTTCTTGCAATCATCCAAGTGTCCTATGACAATTACTAATAACTCCATGACCATCTTCTAGGCATTGATTATGGCCACAAATCAACCTAATGTAATCCTAATTCCATTTTTTTTAAGAGAGTGTCATGACTTGATATAAGACTCTATACTTGATATAAAATATATGAAATGAGATGAAGGTCAAGTGGTTAAAAATTGTCCTTGTAGCGCATATTTGTGCGTCATAATCTCCACCCCTAGTTTCATCTCTAGGTGATGTTGTATGGGTTTCTATTTTACCATTAAAATAAAATTTAATGGGTGCCAAGAATAAATGAAAAATAAAAACCCAAAGCTCTTGAAATCAATGCTCAAGATTTTTGGGGTTTTACTAGCTATTTTTAGAGAAGAAACCCGTGGCTGCTACAACTAGCTAAAATGCAACTTAGTGTCCTATACAATTGTCCTACAATTGTAGCCCTCTCTATTTGCATCAAATTTAAGTTTATTGTTTTACATCATTGTTTATTTGTTTTACATCATTATTGCATTGTTTTGGTTGCAAAGTAGTTGTAGAACAAAGTATATTTAAATTGTTTTGGTCACAAAGCAATTGGATAATGAAGTGTAGGATTACGAGGGTTGTATTAGAGTTGAAATTTAAAATGAATGTGAGCTATTCCATCCAAAATTCATCACAATTGTCGATGTGGTCAAGTTTACACTATCCTAGTCACATCCTAGTCGCTTTCAATTTTTTTTAGTTGCATCTTAGTTGTTTCCAAGTCGTTTTCAATGTCATTTCTTGATCATCTTATATCAATTGTCCCATATTCATTGTCCAAAGTACCATTAGGTTGGACATATAAGACTCGTAAGTTGTTTCATTCTTATGTGAGTGAATGATCTTGATAGAATTCTAAGGCTTTTACGATTTGTTGATTTCTACAGTCTATAGAATCTAAAAATATTTAAAATCTAAGTAATTTTAAAATCTAGAGATTAGAATTTCAAAATCTACAAGTCGCAAATGAGTCATAGATGAGTCGCAATAAAGTCACAAATGAGTTGCAAACAAGTTGGAAAACTCATCAATTGAGTTGCAGTGGCAAATACCACATAAGCAACCATGTTAGAAAAGCTTGTCAATGAAGTTCCAAATAAGTTGCTAGATGGAAAACAACCTCATTTTGTTGTGCAACTATAATTTGACATGCAACTTCTCCATAGCAACTGCTAGTCTCCAGATTATAATCAATCGCAAATGTCCAATGCAACCCCCAAATCAGTTATTCTTTGTAGTTGCAAACCCCTCATTTTCTTCTAATGTTTCCTATAATTCCCACGTTGAATTGTTTTTCCAAGTACAGAGTTTGATTTTTTTTTCTATTTTAAAACTCGAAATAGAAATTTTATATAATTTTTCACTATTTCTATGTCAATGTCTTCAAATTGCAACCATTTCCTTCCTTGATTCCACCAGCTAAAAATGAAGTAATTGACTGTTCTCCCCCAGCATTGCTTGAAACTAGGATATGATTGAGTGAAACCGAAGAGGCTAGGGCCTTTTCCAAATCCCCTAGCAAAAATGACGCACCTCCAAACCTTCTTTGTCTACAACTAAGGGCCTCATGCCATATACATTGGTCCGGTGGAAAAAGCACTAAAAGACAAGAAGTGACCACCGGTTGTCTTGCCGGCCTTGGTGAGCATAGAAGTCGGGTTGCAAGCTTCACCAATATCGGTGGACAAGCCCATTGGTGGAGAGTGGTGGAGATTGGTCGACTTGAAGGGAATCCACTACGTTTGCCATTTTTAGTCGCTCTCTCCCCACCTAACCGGTACACATAGCAGGACAATTCCGAAATTGGCACTGTAGCTTCCCCGGAGAAGGTGCACAGGCCCAACTCACATGGCAGGAGGTCCTAAGAACCTTCTATCGTGTGAGCCAGATAGGCAAAGTTCCTAAGGGAAACTACAAAGGCAAACAAGAAATTGTAGTGACATGTGGCCCATTGGTTCATTCCTTGTCTTCTAATGCTTTTTTTTTGCTTTTTTTTGCCCACCAGGCTCACATGGCAGCMGGCCCTAGTAATAATAATACCTCTCAGAGATGACACCACGCAAAGCACATAAAATCAAGGCGTCTTGAATCGATGTTGGGGAAGATTCCATGCACCCTATGATGCACTGGACGGCACTACCTCGCCAGAGTGATACTGTATCGTCCCTGGTGAATTGGCGTCCTACACAGACTCATAATTTAATTTACAAATATATTGTTCCCCACTTCACACATACATATCTCGTACAATCCGGTCAACAGGGGCTCCAACAATTAAGTTAGCCTATTCCGTCAGATAAGTGTGTAACAGAACAGCAGTAGCAATGGTTTGATTCTAATGCTCGGAATATATGCTTTTGTTAACGCCAAAAATCTGCAATCTGGGAGCAACTGAACCAGGACGGAGGACTTTGGCTAAGCTCGACTTTGGCTAAGCTCGATTTTCATGAGGTACGTGGACAACTGAAAGCATTGTGACCTCTCTTTCGAGGAGAGAGATAGTAACGAACTTACCTGCCGATTCTTTGTAACTACAATGATTTGTMGTAATAGTGCCTGAGGCGGGAAATTGAACATCGATCACCTTGAAAACCAGTGTCACCACACAACATTGGCACATTACAGTAAAATATCAACCTGCACTCCACTGATTCAAAACCGTGTGAACTCAATGGAATTGTCCATGTGTTTCAAAAAATAAAAAAATAAAAAAACCGTGTGAACTGATTTGGTAAAATGGACCCACCGGCACTCGCGCCCGCAAATAGGAGAAAAGASTGCAGCTGACTTGTTGCATTCCGATTTGCAGCACTTGATTATAAAGCCTTTCAATGGAGTAGTAGTAATAAAGTAAGTCTCTACAAAGAATAGAAATTCTGGAAAGAGTAACTGCCGAGTTATGGTGCTAACTGCTATTTCTCATCTCCGCCCGGCTGGCTGAATCATCATTCATGTGATCAATCATATGGTATGGCACTACAATTCCCACTGCAGGGAAATGGGACATGAATGTACCCTAATTGAGGTGCTGGGTAATTGACAGAGACAAATGCAACTAATTAACGGAAACAAAACAATTCTCAGCAAGGTAAATACCAATCCAGTGAGTTGTTTCCAGTGTTCTAGAAACTTTTGGAGTTTTACCGGCTAATTTCCTTCAATTTCCAAATTTGACCAATTTTTCAAGCACAATGTCCGGTTATTTTCTCTATTTTTTTTAATCATATTAGAATTTTATAGATTTTTTCACCCATTTTTGACGATGTTTTCAAATTGCAACCAGTTTTGGTCCGAAATGACCCTAGACTACCGGATGATGGTGGTAAGGTACCCAAACCGAACGGCGTGATTGCGGGTGCGATACCTTACAATGTCAGGTGGTTTACCTGGCGTGAAATCAGCCTCTCTACCTGACAGAAACCCCTCTCAGTGTGTTCTTCAACATGCTTGTCTTGCTAAGACCCACAAGGGTTGTATGTTTCAAAAAAAAAAAAAAATTGCAACCAGTTTTTTTCCCAAATCCACTAGCTAACTTTGAACTAACTGCCGGTTTTTTCCGATCATTGGTTGTTTCCCATTAAATTCCCCACCAGTCTCTTTCAGTTTGCTCTGATCTGCAGCTGGCTGAAATCCTTGAGCCTCCGGGGGTTCCGCCGAAGCTCGTGAAAATGCCACCAATGTCATGAGGACTGAGAGAGACAACTTTGGCTGGCAGCCGAACCCCTTGACTGACCCGACCCGACCCGACCCGACCCTTCCAGCCTGCATTTCAAAGTCTCTTCACCAGGCGGGCAATGGCATTGTTACGCGACGCCTCGGATGAAGCGAGACTTCCTGGTCGCCGTCGATGAAAGCAGTTGGAACCATCGCAGCCGTAGACTTCACCTACTCGTCCCCGGGCTACAGTAGTTGTACTCTTTGATGAGCTTCCACCGTCGATCTCTTCCCCTGGAGCGTGGGAAGCCGTCGATGAGGAGTATGCGGCGACTAGCTGCGTACATTTTTTATTAGACGGACGGAGCGGTTCGGTTTAGGGGTGATGATTGTGGGTAGATTTGCCAACTGATGCTATTCTGGAGTTTCAACGACAGTGGCGGTTGTGATTGGACCGGTATGTACTGAAAAACTACCGTGGTTACGAGATTACAGTTACACCGGATTTGTCCGGATATATAGTGTGGGTCACTCTAATTACCCAAACCACACTATTTGGAACTACAGTAGTGCAGATTGGAATGTCCGTGTACTCTGCCAATCTTCACTCAAGAACTACTATGCCCTATGCTGTTGCCACAGTATATAAAAGTAAAAGTAATTTTCCAATTTCCTAATTCATAAAAACTTTGAAATTCAATATATTCCTAGCTTGTGCATCCTCCTCTCTCAAGAGGCTTTCCAACGGTACCAAGAACAAAACTAGGAGATGCATGGTCCAAGAGATCTTACCAAACCAACAACCTAACTTAACCCCTAAAGGACCATTTGTCCCTTCCGGGAACAAGGTAGATTTTGGGCATGTACCTATAGTCTCAATTTTTGTCCTGATTTATTGAAACTTTTTTTGAAGATAGGAAAACTAATTAGCTTCATAGGAATACAATTTCTTTTTCAATCGTTGCCAGGGAATAAAAGTTATGCCCAAAAGAACTCAACACAGGAGACAGGGGGAAGGGGGAGAGGGGGCAGCACAAAAAACTTTCAAAAATTTGAATTTTTTTTTTGATGTTTTTTTTCATAGTTTATATTTTTGTCTACATGGAAAGCATTGATTCATTCCATTTTGATTTTTTATGAGAAAGTTATGGACAATCTTGATTTCCAGGCAATTAGAGAATCTTCTTGAAAAAATAACTTGTAGGATTCATTTTTAATGCAATTTTTACAATTTAAAGAAAAACAAAATTCCATATGGTTTAGTTTGAATGCTAGAACAATCTCACCATTGGGATTATTGCATTTTAACTCCAACTTAGAGATATTAATAAATTAGATTTTCCTTCAATTATGTACCTACTTCTACTTAACAATTTTTTTAAGAATAAAACTAAGTTTTTATTTTTTTATTTTTTCCCCTAGATTCTCAACACAATTTTCCACCATAAAGATTTAAAGCTTAAATCTCTATAGTACAAAAAATAAAAGTTAAAAAGGTACAAAGTCAAATACTCTAGTCCAACAAGGTGTTGCAAAACTTGTTTTTTTTTACTTTAAACACAAATATCTTGCAATTTGTGTGTCCAAAAATTCTGAAATTTTTTTCACACATTCTCATACTAGTTAGGTGTAAGATCCTACAATTAGATGTGAAAAAAAAACATATTCCAATTTTTTTTACTCTTTGCTATAAAAATGGCAGTTTTGAGTGTTTTTTCGCAGAAAAAAACGTTTTTTGAGTCTCGTGGAGGGTTGCAAGTTCCCAACTCCATTTCTGCGTTCCCGCAGCATTGCAATAGCAGCTTGACGTGACGAAGCGGCTGCCACGTCAGATTTTTTATTTATTAAAAATAAATAAAAAATAACCCTTTTTTTCATTTCAGAACCAAGAAAAAAAAATTGGTAATTATTTTTCTGATAGCAGCCAGCCGTTCCATCACTACATTGAGAACAGCAAAGGAAACATGTTGGAAATAGAAATGAAAAAATCTCGGCGGAAAAAGATTACTTTTATCTAGTGAAAGATAAATATTTATTTTGAAATGGTGCAATATGGTACCATGGTCCCCCCAAAAGGGGTGGATACAACTATCTGTCATCTTTAAAGCATGAATTTSAATTCTCACATGGTTGGAATGAAAATTAATCCCAAAAGCTCTTTTAAATCCAAAATGGTTTTGCAGTGTTTGAGGGATCCTAAGTGAAGTATGAGATTTTGTTTCTTTTGTCTTAATTTTTCTCTTAGATTTGAAAATCAAACAACCTTCTAGGGAACCTAATTTATTCAAAGATACGATGGTTGGTTAGAAACATTATGTTTTATTTACCACCAATTTGGGTAGGTAAAGCAAAGCAATGTTTTGCTTTGAAAATTTGCACACTTCTTTTGAACTTGATTTTCTACTCAAAAATCGAAGTCTTTAGAATTTGAGTTATGGGGCTCAAAAGCTTAACCCCTAAAGTTCCTTGACTATGTTTTCACCAAGAATGCTTCAAAACTGCCATTTCTATTTTCTAGTACAAGTACCAAATTTTTGAAAAAGATCATTTTTTGACCCATGTAACCATAGGATCTTGTAGTACTCTAGTTTGAAAATATGTGAAAAAAATTTCAGGAATTTCCACCATGTAGATTGCAAGATATTAGCATTTGAAGTGGCAAAAATCCTTTTTTTGGCCCTGCGAAAAACTGGGCAGCTGCACTTCACAAGGTCAGATCATTACAAAAAAATGTCCAAAATGGTTGTGCTTCTTTGGATTCATTTTTCGGGGCAAGTTGGCTACATACATGAAAATTTTCAGATCATTTGGAGTTGTACAACATATAGGAAAAAAAATAGTATGTAGAAAGAAGTAGAGAATGATTCAAAATACTAATTGTTAATAAATTAGTTATAAAATTTAAAAGAATCCAATCCAAATGGTTCAATTGTTGTAATAAACAATCTACATCCAATAGCATTAATTTTTTTCAAAAATATCGAAATTTCAGTAAAATAAAGGACTTCAGAGTTTTTTTTGGTGTAGGGATTCCATAACTGCCCGCGAACTAAAAAGCTTCATAACTTTCATCTCAACAATTGAAAAGCAACGATTCAAAGCTTTTTGAGTACATATAAATCTCAAGAACGAATTTCAAATTTTTATTTCTTGAAAAAGTGATTTTTTGAGATCTGACCAGACTGGCTGAGTTGAGAAACAAACAACATATTATGTAATAACTTTTGACTCATACTTCCAAATGTCATGAAATTTGTGCATATGAAAGATATTCCTCATCTCCACATTTTGTTAAAATTTCAGCCCAAAATATGCAAATCTCCAATCACATGTACTTGCCCAAAATTTCTATGTTGCCAAAAAATACATGTTGGTCCTTTTAGGGTTAATAATGCCACGTTTTCAATAATTCACGCATCCTTGAAAAATGCATTGTGCTACTCTTTGCTCAGTCATATCTCACACATACATTAAGTTAGACCCTAATTTTTGGACAAGACACCTATACTAGTCAAAATCTTATGGTTACAAATTCAAAATTCAAAATAAATAAATTTGTASACCTATTTTTGAACCAATAAACTTTAGGGGCCGTTAAGTTCTCTTTGCAGAGATGCAAGATTTCTGAGACCCCCTYCAGTTAAGACTACGAATTTGTGTTACAGTAGAAATGGAAACACTGTACATTTGAAAAATTGTGTAGTCCCCTTTTCAGAGGCCGGGGTGAACTGACCCCTCGCTCGGCCAGTCGATAAAACCCTGAAATTTTTTATTTTCTACGTATGAGAATTTGCAATTTAAATTCATATTTGCAATCAGAGACCCCAATTTGGTAAGGAGGGGTGTACAAGATAAATTAATTGGGTTCAAAATAGGGGGCTTTTTATTTTACTTGCACTTGGAATTACTTGGAGTGTCCAAGCAAGGGCCGGGGTGACCACTCCAAGTAATTCCAGGGTGCAAGTAAAATAAAAAGCCACTACTTAGAGCCCGCTTAATTTACCTTGTACATCCCTCGCAAAGAAATTGGGGTCTCTGATTGCAAATATGAATTCAGAACTTGCAAATTCTATCATACGTAGAAAATAAAAAATTTCAGGGTTTTACCGAGTGGCTGAGCGAGGGGGCCAGTCCACCCGGGCCTTTTGGGAAATGCAAGATTTCTGAGATTTCTTTTCCTTCCAAAACGCTWATCACTTTGACCCACAGGCAGTTACGAATACGGATCCGTGAACGGTAGAATTGGAAACACTGTAGATTTCACAACTGGCGAAACGCATTGCGCCTGGTGTAAGTTACTTCTGTAAAAGCTAAAACAAGGAAAGGAAGAGAGACCCACGGAAACGAGGATGCATTCACGAGTGCGCGCGAGCGGAGCTTCTCCCCGCCACTCTTGACTTGTAATAAGAACCGACTCTCCGTGCCGACGCTTTCTTTTGCCTCGGCCGTGGTCTTCCGCCTTGCAGCGAGGAACTTCGTCCTGGCATTGGTGATCTTCGTCTACAGCTCGTAGAACGAGGGAGCATTCCTTCTCATGCCGATGGTGCTACGAGTGCTGCGAACTCACGGCCGGAAGAGCTTCATGTCGTCGTCGGTGGGCTGGTATGGTCTTGACAAGACGCTCACAGCTCGAGTCTGGAGCAGCCTCACACCAGCTGGGTCGGTACTGCGGTGTTACAAATCAGATAACACATTCAATTTTTTCATCCGAAACCTCGCAATTGATTCTTAGCATCATTGGGCTTGCGCAATGCGCAATGACATACGAATCATAGAATCGATTGTGTCCACAAATTTGAATCATTGCTATTATTTCTTCAAATTTGCATATCACCATTCATTGTTCAAACCCTAAGTCGCCAAGAAATGCTCTGTACATTGCCTTTGCGATTTATCCAACTCCAGGATTCTCCAATTTCCCAACAGAGTCTGCCAATTTCCGGTAACTCAGGGCTTGCGCTATGCGTTGTGACATACCGATCATATAATCGAATTTGTGCATTATTCTAATCATCTCAAATGGTTTCTGCAAATCYATAATCTGCATGTCACCACTCATTTGCCCAAACTCTAAGTAGCGACGAAACTCTCTTCAATTCTCTGTAGGTCGTCTTTCATCATGTATTTCAACTCCAAGATTGTTGCATGTTCATGTTGATTTTGGCCAAAGAGACTGTCAAAAAAAATTTCTCACAATCAAGATGTTCTTGCAGCAGCGTCCAACAGATCTTGATTCACACATCGCCTCTCCTGCTCGCATCTAGTAGTCACATTAGGGTTTCTTCCAGCTATGGCCGAGACCGAGGAACCTGTGGAGGCTCCTCCAGCAGCGGAGGCGCCCCCCGCGAGCCCCATTTACGATTTCATCGTGAAGRACCAGTGGGGCGAAGACGTCCCCATGAGCACTTACGCAGGCAAGGTGCTCCTCATCGTCAACGTCGCTTCCATCGGCACCTTGACCACCCAAAACTACACAGAGCTCACGGCGCTTCACGYGAAGTACAGGACGCAACGGTTCGAGGTGCTAGCGTTCCCGTGCAACCAGTTCGGAGCGATGGAGCGGGAAGACCTGCCGACCATCCAGGAATTTGCCACCACAAGGTTCAACRCAGAGTTTCCCATTTTTGATAAGGTTCATGTCAATGGCGCCCAAGAGGCACCACTTTGGAAGCATTTGAAAGCACAACAAAGTAGAGGGTTGTTAGGGGAGAGTGTGAAGTGGAACTTCACAAAGTTTCTCGTGGACAAACTAGGGAATGTCGTGGGTCGCTATGCTTGCACCGTTCCACCATCCAAGATTGAGGTGGACATTCAAACATGCATTAGTGTGGTGTTGCCTGGTGAGCTTGAGGAACCGGAACTAGAACCAGAAGCTCCTCCAACAAAGGGGAAAGGAAAGAAGTAATTGACAAAAAGTGCTTTGGGTACCGTTCTGTTCATTGCTATTGTATATGTAAGTATGCTTTTTATAGAGCTRTTTTCACTTGTCCCCTTCATATTTGTGTCTTCTTTGCTAGTTTAAAAACATTGCTTTGGAGTTTGTAGAGTTGTCATTTATTATTTTTTTTGTCTTGATTCTCCACGCATTTTGAGAATGTGAGTGTTCTTGTGTTTGTATATGTACTTGACATTTTGGCACCTCCAAACAAATATACAAGATGCAAATCCAACYTGCATGTTTTTGAAATGTGTAATGCTAGTTTTGGRRAGTGTATAYATATATGCATTTTCATYGCTTTTTRATRGGTTARGCAAAATCTTTATACMTRTCTATGTATGTAATGAATATTGGTTTCTTGAGTTAATGTAAACAAGTAATTCAATGGATTGTAACAGTGAGTAATTCAACTATAAGGATTTACACAAACCTTCATAATTTGATGATTGTCCCATCATAATTGAGTCAAGCCAAAAACCGATCAAATTGTCATATTTCAGGATTCGCATGTCAAATTAACATTTTTCACAAATTCATTTAAAATTTTGTATACTTAAAAAAAAACATGTAGCTCCACATAATCAAAATTTAAAATTAAAAAGTATATAAAAAWTTTCAAGTTGCACTCAAAAACAATTTTTGGCCACTTCMAAATAGGGGAAAAAAACTCTAGGGACTACATCAATAGAGGTGCAATAGGCAATTCTTTTTTCTTTTCAAATGCTTATCAATGCAAGGTCTTATTAGTTGCTATGAATACTTACAATTCATGCCACACTCTACAATGCTAGTGGAGCCTCACAAGTGATCTAAAATGGATCCAAAACTTATCAATCATCTAAGTAAACCATCATCAAAATTTTGTACCAATTCAAGACTTGAGGTACTTCATATTTCCTTTTGGAAGGACTCTTTACTTGGATATCCCTTGAATGTGGCTTTTTCTTTGTATATATAAGAGCCTCTCATGTACCCAATTAGAACTCAACAAGGACTAGACTTCCCTTGCAGATATTAAAATAATTCAAAATTAATAATTGTTGTGAACTACCAATGTATGACATTATTTTCCTCTTTAATTCTTTTGAGCTTTTCATTCCGCCTATTGTCTTTATCTAGCAAACATGTTTCATAAGCCTTTGCCCAAATTTCTTCTTGTATCTTTCTTTTCTTTTCACGTTCATATTTTAGCTTGGCTCTCAACAACTTTCCTTCTTGTATGAGACTACTAGCTTGGTTCATGGCCTTGGCTTCTAAATTCTTACTATTGTAGGCCTCACTTGAGACTTGTCTTGACAAATTGTCAATTTCATTTATTCTTTGTTTGATTTCCTACAAATTTTGTTATGTTAGGAGTGCATGGGCTAAAGTGATGTATGAAACATATAGGATTAAAAGATGGTATGTAATGATTCACAATAAAGTCTTGGYGTAARAGCTTGCCTGAATGTTGTCTTCTTTTAGTTTCTTCCATGCYTTTTGTTCTAGCAAGATTGTATCTTTGAGTAGCAAAAACRTTTTGTTATGTGTTGTTAGTTCCTTAAGTAGTTTTGTCAAAACTCGGTACTCTTTTTGAACTCTTCGAACATGCCCTGCAGTCATATCTCTTTGTATACAAGCCTCCTGCAGATAAAAAAAGGTGATTTGCCAATGTCATCTATAAATTGAATTTGATCAAATCTTGTCTCTAATTATACATGAATTTGGGAAAACATTTACAGGAAAATTGTTTGTGGGCCGTACGGCTTACCCTAGTCAAACAGACTTGATATCTATATTTGAGGTTTTGAATATTCTCATGATGGCTCGTAATATCATTTTCCAAACAACAAATTTTCATCTGCATACCTGCATATTGATTTTGTTGTGAAGAACAAGAAATCTACAAAGGCTAGTCAACAACATTAAAAATTTTAGGAGTTACTTCAGTATCTTTTACAAAAGTTGAGATTCAATTGTGCACAATTTTGAGATTATGCCAATACCAAAAGCTTTTGAACAAAGACAACAGTTAAACCACATTTCAAGTTTTGTACAAAAAATGTCAAACRTTTGAGGATTTTTTTAATGCTATTTTTAGTAGAGAAACACAAGTTCTCCCATTTGCTAAAGATTATTTTGATTAAAATCTCCACTTCTCATTGGAGCCCCAAAATGAATACGAGGGTGTGATAGAAATGAAKTAAAGAAGAATGCACAAACCTGCTACCTTAGAACTCAAGCGACTTATGCCACCTGTTCGAGGTGCATTACTCCCATCTATACTTTCAATTGTTGCAACCTTTTCCTCTAGTCGACTACAACATTGAATATTATTAATAATATTCTCTTCACCAACAAGACTTTAGTTTTATAGATGAATTTCTAGCAATATTTAGCTAATACTATTAAACCATTGAATTGATTAAGTGACTAATCATGCTTTGATCTCTTTGTGACCAAAAGACTAATATTGGGCTTCATATGTTTTGTACTTTTAAGTGAGTAAAATAAAAATTTATTTATTAATTTATTTATATCTTGATTAATACATTCTATGTTCTTCACTAATTTTGGTGATGTGTAATTTGGGCTTTGTCAAAATTACTTGTTCTTCAATAATTCATATGCTCCATCAAGGGCCACTTGGGTCTTTAGGGGATATGTTGAGGTTTTGGTCCAACACTTGCAACTCCAAGCCACAAAGAATTGGGTCAAAATATTTGCACCTCAAGTTTGGAGTTAAAAATGTCGGACCAAAACTTCTATTTATAGAGAAGACAACTCAATGTGATTTGAATGCACACAATCATGGAGTCTCAAAGTTGGCTTGAGTGGGATCATTACCCCAATATAGGGAGAAGACTATTTGTTTGGGCCTTGTGAAATAACAAGTTGAATCAAAACTCAAATGCTATCTGGAATAAATATTGAAAGAAGGGCCAAATGAAAGGTGATATTTGACTTGACATTGGTGATTCAATTATAAAATAAAAATAGATTTTACTTAAAAAGCTTCAATGAAAACTTACTTTGAACATTTGTATTGGGCTTTTGCCATGTTGGAGAGCGTTTTGTGGTTGTAGCAAATGCAGAGCYGACATGAGAGTTCAAGTTTGTGAGGTGTGGAGAGCATGACCTTGTAGATTTCCTACATACTTYTGGATATGGTGAGCCCCATATTTTAAAAGACCCTGAAGAGTATTTTGGTGGACAACCTTCTTTTGACAAATTTAGTGTGAATTTGGCTATTTGTGTGCCTAGCTTGCTTTTAGAACTAGTTGGTCTTGTAATCTTTGTTGGGCCATAATCATATGATGGTCTAGCCTTTTCARGCTCTGAATAACAAGGTCTATCAAACTTTAGTAATACARGTATGAGCTTTTCRAATGAAGTTGGTCTTGATGCTTTTTGTGGCTTAGGTGAAGGAGGTGATGATGGATTTTGTTTACATGGTCTTTCAAACTTGGTTGAAGTTGGCTTTGAACCATCCAATGAATTATGTTTTTCCTTCTCCATGAGTCTTTGAATCACTTTTTTATGAGCAAAGATTGAATAGACTTATAGACATATAATTATCTTATTTTTTAGCTCTTGGTGGTTTTGAGAAATGAATCATTTCAAGATCCTAAAAGAGTTATCTTTCAAAAATTTCAAAAATAGAGAGATTCACCTTGTTTGAATGAAAAAATAAAGGTGAATCTACTAAACAATTATGTGAATAGGTATTGACATCTATATATTAGGTGTTTAATCACAAATATAAAATAGTATTAAATTTAAAGATAACTTTAGCATCTATTGGTATTCAAAACCCTTTTTTAAGAACTTCAATTCAAAATTTTATTAGTATGGTGAATGCTTAAAATGTTATATTAGATCAACTTAGTATCAAATGACATTGAGATTTCAATCATCTAGTACTAGCATTCCATTCACTTAACTTCTCATTTACCATCATTGTTATCTTATGGATTTAGACATTACTATTGAGTTGAAAAATTGTCAACAAACTTTGTCTGCAAGGGAAATTTATATTGGGTTTGCTAAAAGAGTACTTAAAAAATGCATTTCTTGATTGGACAATTTTGCATTTAGAACATAACTAATTGAAAATTGCCAATTTCATGGAAACTCCCTTCATTGAAAGATACTTGTCATAGAAATCCATTATCATTTGAGATTATCATTAGTTGGGCTAAATCTTATTAAGTCCAACATTCCATCTGATAATGAAAAGTAAGGTTAGCTTGTCTACAACTATGTTTATGCATTTTGATACTTTGAGTGATCTTGGTATCGCAATTGTTGAACTTTGAATGTGAAGGGTTGCTTACCTTTGGAAGTAGGAATAAAACCTTGCCGATTCACTAGAAGTAACCACTTTGGTGCCCCAAGAGTGTCCCAACCTTTGAGACTGCATCACTCTTCCACAACATGTGATTTCCTTCCGCTTGGATGAGGTTAGTAGAAACTGGTGAACCAGTTTTCATTCCATTTCACTCTTTAACTGCTAAATCAAGACTTTTTCATAAGCTCCTGTACCATATCGCCGTTGCAGGATTTACACAATTTASACCAATTGCTTTAAATTTCTTTCACAAAGATTGCTTATAAACAATCTTTATGAAAAAAGCACAATTGGGCCAAAGAGACCAAACCAAGCGGGCGTTCTCACGTTGATTATCAGCTCAGAAATCAGAGAATTTCTCTACAAAATATTTGCGATTAMATTAGAGGAAACAGACTGAGCAGTGGTCAAATAACAACTATTTAAGGTCACAAAAGCAATTTTCATTGATTTCCTAGAACTAGAGTACGCTCTAACGTCCATATGGTGCAGAAAAATGAATCCCATCCTGTCGCTCCAATACCTCACACTTCTCCAGAAGAAAGTTGAATGGAAAAAAGTTCTCTGAAAACAAACCTGAATGATATTACAGATGCYTTTTCCATATTATCAAAGTATTTGCCTCAGAAAAAGAATGATACCACAAATTGCCAGCACTAGGCCTCGCAGACAGCCCAGTCGACCGTCACGTAAGCTCCAGCTCACTGACCAGCAAAGTGGTATGTAACGTGAAGACTGCGCTAGCATTGAACTTGTTTGCCAGAGGTCGCTAGCATTGAACTTGTTTGCCAGAGGTTCCGTTTCCATTGCAGACTATCCCTCCGCAATTAAGCACATGAGTTAACACAATTCGCTCAGCCAATTGCTACAGACCCTAAACTAAAATATCAAACATCAAGTGCTACAATGCTTCAAGGTTGTTGGTGTGAATCAATGTAACCATTGTCAACCAGCACCTTCTCACGTTTGGCCCTCTCCAAATCACCTTCCACCATCATGGCAACCAACTGCTTGAAGTTAACCTTCGGCTCCCAGCCCAGCACATTCTTCGCCTTCTGCGCTGAGCCTCTGAGRTTGTCCACTTCTGAGGGACGGAAGTATCTGAAATTCACAACCAGAGATGAATCAGACACAAAGAAGCATTCGTGACCATAAGCATTATACTCAGAATTCTTCATTACGATCTACAGAACGACATTCTGAAAAATCCTGCAAAAGTATCACACTATCATCAACTGCTGCACACTTGTCACATTCAGACGAAGTGATAGACAATTATTAGGCAGTCAGATTAAAGAGGTATGAGTGTAGGTTAACCATAGAGAGCATAGGAGCATTCAAAATAAGCAACATTCTGCCCATTCTTCTAGCAAACTACTCGCAGGCAGAGACACTAAACTCCCAGTAGAACAGCATGCAAGGTCCTGATTCAGGACAGAACGAAACGCGATTGAGATCAGAGACCGACTGCTCATCACTGGCGAATGCAGAGTATCCATAGGATTTCAGTGCAAGGCAATACACCTATGCCTTCTGTTGAGAACTTTACAGTATCAACGCGTGCAGAACTAGCAAAGCAACTGACCTGGGATCGATCTCCACGTGATCCTTCCAGTTCAATCCAACGTAGCTGAAGGATTCTTCCAGAAATTCTTCGACAGTGTGGGAGTCCTCAGTAGCAAGGACATAGTCATCAGGCTTGTCCTGCTGCAACATGAGCCACATGCCCTCCACGTAGTCTCCAGCAAATCCCCAATCGCGAGAGGCCTTGAGGTTGCCAAGGAAAAGCTTCTTCTGGAGGACAATCTTGATGCGACCAATGGCACGCGTAATTTTCCTCGTAACGAAATTCTCACCCCTGCGCGGCGACTCGTGGTTGAAGAGGATCCCATTGCAAGCAAAGAGACCATAAGCCTCTCGGTAGTTCACAGTGTAAAAGTGGGCAGCGACCTTCGCAACAGCGTAAGGACTGCGAGGGTGGAACACGGTGGTCTCGTCCTGGGGGGGAGGAGTGGCACCATACATCTCTGATGATCCAGCTTGGTAGTACTTCACCTGAAGRGAGTCAAACACAACCAAWCAATAACMAATCAAAAGATAATAAATCACAAGTACACGTTACAAACCATTCCTTCAGCTGAGTCCAAAAATACAAATCCACCAYGCTCATTATATCAGAYGTTCAGCTGAAGTTGCATGTTATCTTACTATCGTCTAACTCGAAGTGCCCAAACAGCCACATTCATGACCAAAGGAGTTACTATACATGATTTAGGTAGTACGAAGCGTTATTAGAAAGAAGAGTTCATACCTACACTTTCTGACTGTAAAAATACATTTTGGAACCTACTATAATCGACTACCGGTATTAGCTTCCAAGGTGACTATCGTATTTTTAGTTTGGACACTGAGAGGTTTCAAGAAAGTTACTCTATAAGCCATCAAAGTCAACAGATATTTCTACAAATAATTCCAATTCTACACATGGAGGTTCATGAGTCCCAACTACACCAATAACTAATTCAAAAATAGTGCATTCTTGTACATGTACTGTAAACATTTATATAGTGTGGAATGTCGAGAAATTAGTGAGGGGCAACCTAATTTCACTATTAAGTGTAGCTTATAAAAATACAAAAGCACTGGTTGGAAGTCAAATTACTATAGAAGATCTTTCCTTTTCATACAAAATTTTGAAGATAATCAGTTGCATTTTTTTTCCACAAAAAAAGATTTCCTATCATCCATCGGATGCAAAATGTTCGCCTCGACATTTATGGGTTAATTCTTGGTTAGGAGTGGCCAAGGTGAATTGACCCTTAGGGAACACACTGTAATTGTTTATTTGCAACACATGATGAAGTTTGGAAATTTTTGACTTCATAATTGCAATCAAAGGCCCCAATTTTGATGGAAGAGATGAATAAATATAAAAAAGTACATGGCACAAAATAAGAGACAATTTTTAAGAATTATCCATGGTTGGGGCAATGAAGGGGTCAATCCTCCCTAGCCTTTTAGGGGTAGACTGCATTTGTTGAAGTACAACAACCCCAGAAGGAATGCAAGAAGAAAAAATTTAATTCCAACCACATACTCCAAAGTATTATAGTTGGCATACATAAAAACCTGTTCATTTAACCCCTAACTGAAGGATCTAATGATCCAAGTGACTATTTCCAATTGCTACCCTTCTTTTTGAATTTATTGTTTTCAAAATTTGAAGTTTTTTTATAAAAAATATTATAAGAAATAGACTACATTATGTATTAAACTATGATAGTGTTTTCACCAAATTCAAAGTTAAACTCCACCTTGTGGAATTTTATTCATTTGAGTGGTGTAGTGCAGGTCACAAATCTACCATGCTTGGGGTTTTAGTTTAGTCATTGATTGAAAAGTTAGCCAACCAATGTGATTGTTGCCCACCTTAAAAAGGGCATATCCAAGAAGCACAATGAAGAGACAAGTGTGCTCATTCTTGATTTTCTTACAAGTACTAACTATTCTCATTTTAGTGACTACTGTGCACTATACATGCAAAAAAAATTTCATTTTCATCCCTCCCTTTAGAATAAAAAGAAACAAGCTACAAAAGTAGAGAAAAAAATAATTGCTATCAACTTTGACATGGAATTGAGAGATGTCACTCCAAACAGTGAAAATATTCTACTTCCTTTGTTTCAAAATAAGACAAGTGTTTTCTTTGTATTTTACAAAAAGAAAACTTGTCTTATTTTGAGACATAGGAGGCAGTAAGCATAATTCATTTTATATTTGTGTTGTTATTCAAAAAATAAAAAATTGATAATAAAAATACAATTGTGTATGTTATATTTGCCTCTATTACTTGTAAAACAAAAGTCCTTATAATTTTCATGTCATTAATTGGAATATAATGATTTAAAGATTTCTTTAATGATACAAATCTATCATAACAAGCAAACTTTAAATTTTTAGGATCTAGATTTATTTGTTGTCTACTTTGACAATGAAATCAAAAAATARTTTATAACTTTTGCAATATTCATTGGAATTAATGGTATGAAACAAAGCTTTCTACATAGAATTCTCTCTCTATATACACAGAAATTCCTTAGACACTCTCCTAGTTTGTGGAAGTGGGGAAAAAGACATTCGTACATAGCTTGTGAGTAAAATCCCGTGGACAAAGGGAATTGGTAGATTTCAAATATCTTTTTTTGTGTAAATCTTTTGGCCTTTGAATTTGGCACACGTGTTATTGACATAATGGTGATGCTGTGCCAAAATTTCATGGTCAAGGAACAATTTTTCAACCCTCAGGAGGGTGTCCAAGTTGGTAATAGTGAAAGTTCTTTCCCTAGGACTACAAAAGCATCATTTTGATTGGTACCTTACTATACAAATCTATGCTCAAGTGCACTGCTGATGACTAAGAAACCAGTGCCCAACTAATTTCAACCCAAGCCAAGTATTACATGTAAGGCAAGATGATAAAGAGACTAAATTCAAGCATTGCTGGTATCACCTACTTACAGTAGTGCATTCTATAGAGGCCTCAAAGATTATTAAAATGTTCTTTAAGATATTTTTGTCAGCACTTGGTGTGTCCTGTAAAATCGCCTATTTCAAGCTTCCACAAGACTACGTAAAATGTAAGTCCAATGCTCGCCAAATTTGATGGGACTGCATCAGCCATGGGGTTTATAATTTGTTCACAACAGATACAAATCACAGGCTAATAGTGGAAGCAAAGGAAAGAAGCGAAGACAAGTAGAAAAATTAAGTATAAATAGCTGTTTTCAAATTAAAAGAGCCTTTTTCACATAAACGGTTGCATGTAAGCACTAAGAGCACCCACCGCTGTCTGTTAGTTTGACAAATTAACAGAAATATACAAAATCTAACATGTTGTCGATTAGGCCGGACAGACGCACCTCTGTGATCTGCTCACCAGCTTTGACAGTAAAAATGTGCAGTTCTACCTGTGGATACAATACTACCTTTGGCAAAGTACCAGAACACGATCATGTACAATATTTTTTCTTGTCAAAACGACTTGTAACTAGACACCCTCTCATCATGTTTCAAATGTTCCTTTCAATTCTACAATCTCAAAGGAACTTGCATTTGTAACAACTATTCACTTTCCAATAAGCATCTGTCTCTCACTAAAATTGTGGACCCAGTCACATATGTCTAGCCATAAGAAAGAAAAAGCTTAGAGTTAATCAAATACGTTCACTACTTTTCAACATTCCTACAAATAAATTTCCTGAATAGACAAAAATAGCAACAATATCCAGATCMAAAACAAAAGAAAATAACTTATGCCTCTCTAATTCAAATCTAGAAAAATTGAAATTCTGTGATTTAGAAAGATACTACTTGTGTGCGTCTACGTGATCACAGCTGCTGGTTTGGGGTGCCATATTTAGTTGAACTTCAAAATTCCATGAGAAATTCATTACGACTTTGACTGTTGTGATTCTTTTCTATGAATTCAATAGCTCAATTCGCCAATCCCCACCCCCCCAAAAGAAACTTGGACCAATCAATTCCGTACGCTGATTCTCTTCAAGCGTAGCAAATAGATGCACGCACCTAACGCCTCAGAATCAGTCACAAATCCCTCGAATCGCAACTACAACGAAGACCTAATTCCAAGATCCAGTACTACACAATGCAGCTCCCAGCCAATCTCACAGTCTGTTTAACCCCTCTCCACCCCGATTGCCCTAATTCTCGGTAAAGAATAACCCATGCATCAACAACCACCTCCGTCCAGCGCCTAGAAAAAACCCTAAACCCAATTCTCCCTTAAAACCTAAAACCCAACAAGTCTCACCTTCGGCAAGCGGAGTAGGCCCGATTCAAGCAACACGCGTCCCAGAAGCCTAYACACCAAAGCTTGGCCAGCAGCAGCGCCTCCTGCTTCCAATTCCACTCCACCTCCACCTCCACTTCCGAGCTTGAGACTTCCGAAGAGGAAGAAGAAGCCCGTTCGCCGGCAGCAGCCATGGCCTCCAATTGTGATCCTTGCGATGGTGCCATATTCCTCCCAATTCAATTGTGCAAAACCATCCAGTACTCGATAAAATTCCTTGCTTCAGTCCACCTCTGGCGTCCMCGCTAAGCTGCGAAATTCAAGAAGAARAGGAAGTGCAAAACTTGGGATACAATCYCCGCTGAAGTGCCGACTTACAAATGAGCGTAGGTGTGACGGAATTTGGGTTGTGGAGTTCAGCAACAACAAACTCTGTTTTTGATGTGAGAGTTTATGAAGGAAGTTTAGATGATAACTTTTACTTTTCGTTTACTTTCTTACGATCGAGTGGAAATGGATGAAAGTTTGTGGATGGCTTCGTTGACTGACTGCAGCTTTGGGTTGGTCGGATACGTATAGATACGTATGGACATATGTGGATACGTATGATTTATGACTGAAATTATTCCTATGCATGAAATTCTCTACCGTATACGAGTGAATTGTACTAGCTTGACTTATCACTATCAGGGTCTGGGAAAAAACTCTCAAAATGCAAACCGAAATTTTTCTGTCAAATTTTTTTGAATGGGAACTGAAATAACAGATTACATTATTTTTTAATCACCTAGTGAATTGTTTTTTCCAAACTTAATTAATTATTCAGCAAAGAATATTGACATTGACCACTAAATATGGTAGTACATTGATTCATCCTATTGAAGAGGACATAAAATTATCGTCACAAGAAAAACTAGTCTTGCAAAATTAGTCTTGTGAAGTTGATTTTTGGGGGGACGGGAATTAGTACAATAGAAGAATGCTTCACTATGGACTAATGTAAAATAGTGTAATTTTGATAAATTAGTATTCCCCCGTCCCAAGATGATCTTCTTGTTTGACAAAATGTTCCGGATTAAGGTCTAAAATCAATATTTTTAAATTATGTTTTGAGGTATGAATAAAATACAATGCTTTCCTACTATCCTCCTAGTTTGAGCTGTGAATTCATTTTCAAAGTGAAGTTATGGAGCTTTGAAATGTAGTTTTTGGGGGCCTTTTTGGAGGAGCACCACTAGCCATTGGATCCTACAGTTTCCACATCATCTGTTGTAATATTCTGACTTCCTACATATGGGCTATAGTTCCCGCAATAAAGTTGTCCATGTCCTCAACTTTTTGGCCCATATTTTATGTCCACCAGAATTATTCCAATGAACAAACTTCTTCCGTCACCTTTCCATTCGGGCTCATATCTATGGATTTCAACAAGCCAGGTTTGTTGGGCATCAGGGAATTCATAGCTGGAGGCACATGTCAGTTCTGTAGGAGCCCAGTCTCAAGTTTGGAGAAATTGCTAACTAGGGCTTGCAAAGTCAGATGACATCAGATGCCACTTGCACAAGCCCTTGGCTTCAATGCAATTGCTGAAAACATGACATCACTTGCATGAAATGGCCAAAAGAGTTAGATCCTAGACAGATGTCATCACACCATTCAATTCTAGATAGTTTACATGACCTCTCTATTATTGTCATAGCTCATGCGATTCATGGGAGATCCTCATTACTACTCCAAAGTCTTAACATCCAAGCTTTTAGCCACTGTCCACATGAAAATATTATATTTCACGGGCTTTTCCTCCACGTCATAAGAGGAAGATCATTTTGGGACAAAAATTGAAGGTCAACAAGAAGATCATTTTGCAAGTCATTTTGGGATGGAGGGAGTATTACATTGTAGACAATAGACTAGCTTGACTTATGTTAAATTTGAATTGTGCTAGAAAAAGTGTTGCATTTTGAAGCATATAGGGGTTGTATATTACACAACCAACCATGCTAACAAGATTATTATGAAAGGAATTAATGATTCTACATCAAACCTGCTTAATGATCACAAGCAAATAAGTACTTGTATTGAACCTAGTTGGATATGTGTAATAATGATTGGCTTTAGTTGTGCTTAACATTGGCCCCATGGCATTGAATAATGAGTCTTAAGTATAATTTTGTACACAAGCTAGGATGATATCTAGCAACTTTATTAAAAAAAAACATTTGTGGTAAGAGCATTTCTAATCTAGCTATCCATTAGAGGGGATTTGGGGGGTTGGAGGGCCGTTTCAGCCCTGTTCCCCTTGTTGTTCCCCGGCAGCAGTGTCAGATTTTTTCGAAAAAAAAAAAAAAAAAAAAAATTAGTTTTAAAATGCAAATCTAAGAAGATTTTTTTTTTTTTTTTTTTGGAAAAAAAAAATGACGTGGTAGTCGTTCGGCCACGTCAGCCAGCTCCTGCACAGGCTGCAAACACTGCTGAATAGGCTGGGAACTTGCAGGGAACTCACAGCCCTCCACAGACATGGAGAAAAACATCTAATGATAGAGCTATCACCAACTATGGCAATGCTACAATGCAATTAGACTCCCTCCAAAACACTTCCAATGCAATTGGTATTGGTCTATCTTTAGTAAAAAAACTCTTCATGTAACTAATCTTAAATACATGACGACTGCGGCGCGACCGACATGGGCTCCTGCCAAGGGAGGCTCGGAGCAGGGAGGAGTGCGCATGTTTGGCCCCTCGCAGAAGTTCTCCTCGCGCGATCTCGCTTCTCACACGCAACTTAAGCTCAGGTATGTGTGGTAAAARTGTTCTTRTGCTGGATCTTGGCTGAGCTCAAGAGGCGAGGTTTTTCCGTGAGGTTGGCCAAATTAGGGTTTCTTGTCTTAGAAGCGTTATTTTTTCGTTTCCAGWGTTCGTCGAGGACAGAGCATACGGTGTGTGTGATATAAATACAAGTTATGGCGTATCTCGAGTCTTTCTTATGTACAGTTATGGTTTAGGTCAGGATGAGAGGTTTTGTGTTTTGCTGGTGAAATTGGCCAAATTTGGGTTTCTTGTCGTGGAAGTGATCCKTCGTTTCCATTTGGTAACAGAGCATAGGATGTGTGTAAAGAAATTAGAGTTATTTTGCTGCCCGGGTCTTTCAAGCAGGGTGATATGAGCAGGATGAGACAAGTGGTTGCTTGACTTTACATGTGTGGATTTTTCTAGCATTTTCTGTCGATTTATGTCGTTCCAGTATGTGTGATTTTTTGCGCTACGAGAGATCACACAACTCTGACAGGGAGTTCAGAAGGCTGCGGCAGACTCTGGGAGCGTAATTTCATTGGTTGTTGTTGARGTGTTATATTGGGCGTGGCTCATGTGTAAGGTTATTGCAGGAAGGATGGGCAAGACACCACCGACGAAATAAGGAAAAGAGATCTCAGGGAGGAGCTTGAAGACCGCGAGCGTCGCCACTTCTCTTCTAAGGACAGGAATTACGGTGAGTTTTCTTTTGTTTTGTAGGTGCCTAAGTTGTTATCATMTGAATATCGAGACTGTGTATTCGTTAGCAGGGGCAGAAATCTTACTATTTTATGATAAATGATGAACTCGGTGGTTTGCAGATGATAGAGATCGCAGGAAGGGATCAAGTGCCGCATATTTGGATGGGGCGAAGAGGGATACAGACGAGAGATCTGAGCGGCCAACTATAAAGAACGTGGATGCGGACGATTCGGATGTAGAGGTTCCTAGCGACAGTGATGAAAGGTGCGCTCAGCTGAAAGCTTCTCCTTGAAATGATTGGATGTCGTTCGTTTCGTGATGTTCCTGTATCGTACGAATACTCCTAGATTTAAACTTGTGGACTGTAATTGCTCATTTTGTCTTTGGGTTTGGGTGATGTTTACAGTGATGACGAAGATGATACTGCCGAACTTCTCGCGGAGCTAGAGCGTATTAAGAAAGAGCGAGCAGAAGAAAAATTACGAAAGGTTATTCTCAGACCCTTGGCGGCTTCATTATCAAATTCGCAGTTGCACTATTTCGATTCGGATTTTATTGAATGAGAAAATCTAGAATTGTGTGGCCTATGTTTCCTATAATTTGCTTCATGTGCTATCTGAAACTTGGTGGCCACCACAACACTTGTTYGGCTCTCATGTTATTTTTGCTGTGTATRTTGACAGGATCGGCAGCAGCAAGAGGAGGATATGAAAGTCAAAGAATCTGAGCTGATTCGGGGTAATCCTTTGCTCAATCCGACAGGTTCATTTGCAGYCAAACGCAGGTATGGTGATCATATGGGTGTAAATCCTCATGTTATTTTTGAAGCTTCTGTCTCATATTATGTTCGCTTCAGATAATGAATGTGGTATATTCTCTGCAAATTGATAGTGTGGCTAAGCAATCAGGAACTTGAGGGTCRTTGCGTGCACTTGAGGTCACACCTGTTGTGGAAATGAATTATTCTGCTGTTGCTGATTTTGATGACGAACATTTGGAATGTCTGCAGGTGGGATGATGACGTGGTGTTCAAAAATCAAGCGCGTGGAGAGCCAAAACCAGCGAAGCGTTTCATCAATGATACAATTCGAAATGATTTCCATCGCAAGTTCTTGAACAAGTACATGAAGTAATCTGATGATTCCATAGATCTGTAGGACAATCATGTAACACAAACCCTGTAAGAAACAGCTTTCCCTAGTGCTACGGTGTGCCGACGTTGATCACAATATTTAATAGGATAGCAACCTGGTAGTCCATGCATTTCTTTTAGATTTAGAAATAATATAGAATTTAGAAACGACTTGAACTTGCCGGATCTACTGCTTTGTATTTTGAATGTCCTGAATTATCCAAATGCTTTCCTCGCAGTTCTTGTTACTCGTTCTTTATTGCATTGATGTTTCACCCTGGTTGGTAAACTCAACCCACCTACACTTGTTATATTACCGTGTACAATTTCGAGAACATGACTAGGACGTTTGATGTGCCAGTACAATTAGGGATCCATWGASCTTGTTTAGTGGTCATGGCACAAATGGAAATGCGGACTTTCTAGTACCTCGGTGGAACTCTCTCTGATAAGGAACTTCTGGTTGTCAATCTGCTGTATTTTTTCGATTTTCATGGGAATTATTTTCATTTTGTTTGATCGGTGCATATCAGACTTGTATTGATTATTTCTTATAGTTCAACTGATCAGTTCCTTAAGGCAGTTATGAGACGGGTAGCAATGAATCTCATGCTCATACTTCAAACTGGACTTATCACTGAAACTTGGGCTTGTCACTAACTTAAACTTCTTTTCCTCCCCCTTATTCGGAAGCGGGGAAATGCCCTGCTTTGTGCGTTGCGAAGAAAGTAGGGAAATAGCATGGAATTGGAATGGACTCCCACCTGTATCCGTCCAAGCTAGTGGTCGTTCGTTCAGGGAGGACTGGAGTCCTGGCCGAGAAGGAAGCCAGATTCGGTTCCTCACCTCGTTTAGATTTCCACTGCGATCGATTG
Organism: Pleurozium schreberi; assembly: GCA_006891605.1. NCBI lineage: Eukaryota > Viridiplantae > Streptophyta > Bryopsida > Hypnales > Hylocomiaceae > Pleurozium > Pleurozium schreberi. The sequence goes on along the minus strand of VACF01000976.1, from coordinate 3,394 downwards.
GGTGTGCGTTCAGTGGCAGTGAGAAAGGAGGGAATGCGTCACGAATCTTTTCATTCGGATTCTGAAGTGTTGCTCAGTTCCATCCTGCCGGTCAGATGGAGAGCGCGTTTCATGGCAAGCAAACGCAAGTTCTGGACGCGGATCCCTTCCTTGCAGGTTATGGACGTGCCCTTACACGTTTACGAGGTTCGGTGACTGCGGGAGAGAAAGTGGTCTCCCTTCATTACTGTAATAATTCTGTCCCTCTTGTTTCGAACTATGTTTCTGGTCTAGACGTTTCATATCGTTTCATATCCGTGGGGAAGCGGCCATAACCAAGATGCTGTCTTTGCCGATGAGGGCGAGGCGGGGTGTTGCTGTGAATTGTCCCATACGGTTTGTCGGAGCCGGAGTCCGAGTTCGGGTATAAGAAGTGCAGGGCGAGAGTAGAGAAGCATACCTTTCTCGGCCTTTTGGCTAAGATCAAGTGTAGTATCTGTTCTTATCAGTTTAATATCTGATACGGGGGTCATCGATCCCCATGATATTAATCTAATTTTTCTCGGGAGCAGGGCCACCCGGCAGCTTGCTGCCCGGCCCCGCGCGCGTCGCCTTGGTCTTGCACTACCTCCTTGGCTGGCGCAGCCCTCCCCCCTCCCCTCCATTGTCATTTTCTAATGTTTTCACATCCGTTAAGGTTTTACCTCAATCTAGAGTAACTTACAAAAATTAACCCACAATGAACCCACAACTCCTTGCCAAAATGGCACTTCCATGTTTTTTAAGACACTCTAATAGATGTGATCATGTTTTATTTGATATTTGAAAAACCACACACATTAGATGTTTTTGAAGCTTTATAAAAGACTGTTTTGGGGTTGTCCCCTAAAAAATTTTCTCTGCACAAGGAACCAGCCACTGCTGGTTTGAAATTTTGAATTTAAAAAAAAATCAAAAATCAAAAATCAAAAATATTAAAAAGTCTAAAAAAAAACTAAAAATTGAATTTTTTTTTAAAAATCCAATTTTTTTTTTCAATATTTAATATTTAATGAAAAAAATAATTGTTAGTATTATCTAACGTGCTAGTCTCTCTAGCACGTCAGATTGCCTACGTGGCACATTCCCAATGCGGTTCCATAGCCCGGGAACTTGCAATCTTCTAAATGCCCCCAAAGCATCTAATGCATCCCTTATATCATCCACTTGTTTTTTATTTGAAATTCCTAGATCTTTTCCAACATCCACCAAAATTTTGTGCCACACTAACGTCAATAAAACATGACTTGTTTCTTCAAAATGCCACAAGAAAAGCAGGTCTCTTGTAGTGCATAGATGTGAGTCTATARAGTAACTCCAACAATAGCCAAGGGGGGGGTCACACCTTCTCTTTGAAATGAAACTCTATGAAGAATGAAAAGTTGTGGAGTAAAAACAAAAGCTAATAGGAAATTGTTCTATATGAAGACAATGTAAAATCCTTTTTGATTCACCCAGAAAATGAGGATGGAAACTTGGGAGAATTATTCACTTCAGAAGGAAATCACTCTAGTGTTTATCAATGTTGTTATAGACTGTGACTTCTTGGAGCTTGGGTACATCATCAACGCAATGATGACATAATAAAAACATTTCCCAATTAGTCAATGCAAAGGTTGATTGTTCAGAGCATTGATTTGTCTTAGCTATTGGAGGTGAAAGCAAGGCTGAAAGAGGCACATGGAGACAAACAAGCAAGATGAAAACTAATATTACTTCCCCATTCTTTGAAGATTGTGAATGGAACAAAGGTGTGACTAACTTACCCCTAATAATAAAAGTAAGCCATTTGTGACAAAACACAACATCTCATAGTGCATTATTCAGCCTCATTGTTCCAAATTTGAACATCGCAAATGGGAGGAAGACAAAAAAAGTCTATTCTTGAAAAAATTCAACAACATACATGGAAAGAATATTTGCTGAGCTYGAAATAAAAGAGCAAGTGCCAAAACAAAAACAAAAACACAAGACCTTTCCTAGAAGAGGGTAGAGACTTGTACAATCGAGCGCTAGAAGACACAACCTGTAACTACAATAAAACTTGTTTTACACTTATCATTGCACTCATTCAAGTTTCCATAATGAAATTTTGTTTAACTTAAAAAATTGGTCAAGTACACATTTTGTCCTCAGGGTCATTTAGGGGTTAAAACAATGATAAACATGTTGGAAGTGAACAACAAAGAGGACTACTTCAAAAATCCATTATGCATGAAAGACTGATCATTTTTTGAGTCACACTTGGAATGCCATTATGGTGGAGTTGTTATCCTCTATAACTTTTGAAGAATGGATTGAATTAACTTGAAATTTTAATTGGAGATGTCTAGCTTGATAGCAATCAGGTTTCTTATTTTTCAGAAATTTTAAAAAAGCAATTTAAATTTAGCTAATTTGTCACACTTTGCAATATAGGGTTTTTTAGTACTAGGGAGTATGGAAAATTAGTGATCTAGAGCTAAAATTTTTGAAGTCTATTCCCGCACTAGGCGGGCATGCATTCACCAAAGGAAATTTAAAAAAAACATAATTTTATGTCCTCTACATGCGTGGTAACCAAGGCTCCCTTGTGTGCGCACTTTTGAACATTAAATATAGTTTTAAGATCATTATTTTGGTGAAATATCTTTGTCATAAAGTTCTACCGAATCGAAATTTTAAATTTTTTAAATATTTTTTTTTTAATTTTTTACAAATTAAAACGTCAAAGTGTCTATTTTCTTCAAAAAAATGTGTTACTCTATTTTGTGAATAACTTTTGACCTAAGTTTTCTTTGGGTCTCTAATTTTGGTGACATCCTATTTATAATATTATGCTAATTATCCTTATTTTATCTTATTTTAAAATATTTCTTTCCAAAAGGTTGCTAGTACTCGCGAGTATTAGTGAACACTACAAAAAACTGTTGGTCTTTCATGCATTCACCCGGTGATGGTGATAAAGTTATTAGTAATTGCTTTAGGAACTTCCACCATTTTAGTACGAATTCATTTCATTACAAGAACTAATATTTTTATTTTTTTATGTCATGGCCATGTTAGGAAACATAGAAATTGCTTTAGATGGTATAATGACCATTATGGATACACTTTTGGGTGGTTTACAGATAGTCTAGCCTATAAACAATGTAAAGGCCATTTTCTAGTCGATGAATCAGAAAATATCTTTTTGTGAGGGATAGAAGTGAAACTATTCAATCTTGGAATTAGGGATGGAAAGGGAAGACCGTTTACAATAGTTTGACTTCCAATTTGCGCTTTTGGATTTTTTTTAAACCTATGGTTTGCACGGTCATCTGCTTGTCACTTAACTCTACAAGGACGCTACTAATCAAAGTGGTCCAATGGATGGCTTCATTATTAAGTATAGAAA
>VACF01000975.1:0-211102 GCA_006891605.1 Pleurozium schreberi | reverse complement strand
TGGAGAAATCTAATATTTCCAATCAGGACATGACCTAATTGTAACGCCAATGTCAAACAGGAATAGGATACAAACAGCCTGGAATCGCTACTGCTCCGGGACACAGGTATCACCCAAACACACATTACCTCGGCAGTGACCCAGAATAGCAACGAAAGCAATCAATAACTGCCAAACGCAAGGACCCAGTACCGGATGGCCTCGTGAGCACCGCCCAACCACTAATTCCGCCATAGCCAGTAAGTAAGTACCTCAAAGAGATACCCACTACACGTCCTTCTCATGACCGCAGAAAATCCGAACTGAGGAACTCCGGCAGCAGGAGGGCGGCAAACGGACACCTTCGAGGGTACTAACTTAGAGCGAGCAAGGGCGGAAGGGACGAGGAAGCGAGCACGAACTTCTTTCTCCTAAGTTATCACGGGGAGTGAGAGAGCCGGCGGGCGTTCGTGTCTCTTCTTCGTTTCTGTGTCTGTCGCCTTGCGTTCTCAGTTATTGTACACATCATGAGCGCTTTTAATATTATTTAAAGACACCTTTTTCAGCCCTGTCGTATTGGTAGGGTGGGACATGACAAACGACCAAAACGAATATTCAAAAGAACCAGGGATGCCTTTCTAGGGCTCACTCATTCATTAGGGTCACTCACGAACTACGATTTCGATTTCAGTTATGCTGTTTGGTAAAGTYTCTGAAGCTCCCTTGTTTCTTAACCTCGATTTATTTATTTTTTGCAGTGGATTTTGAAGTGGTTATGGCATGTAGAACTGCAGAGGTATGATATTGTAGTCGAGAATGTAGAACTTCAGGGTGATGCTCRAAAGCGGAGAGATAGATTTTATTCTAAGGTAGCGATTTTATTGTGTTGATATGAAGAAATGCGAGTCACTGCTAGGTTAAGTTTAGTGATTTTTGAAAAAAGCCAGCGTGGGAAATCGCTATGTCTATTCATTTTTATTTTTTTAATGCCATGAAGGATTTCGTATCCATTTGTGGAAGTACAAGTTGACGCATTTCAACTGTTTTGCTTAAGCATTCTCTCGTTTGAAAGTTATCAAAATGACTTTCGCATTGTGTTGATATGAAGAAATGCGAGTCACTGCTAGGTTAAGTTTAGTGATTTTTGAAAAAAGCCAGCGTGGGAAATCGCTATGTCTATTCATTTTTTTTTTTTTAATGCCATGAAGGATTTCGTATCCATTTGTGGAAGTACAAGTTGACGCATTTCAACTGTTTTGCTTAAGCATTCTCTCGTTTGAAAGTTATCAAAATGACTTTCGCATTACGAGATTTGCAAGGAAGCCGCAGTGAACGTGAACACCATCGGGACTTGCAAGGAGACCGCCTGTGGTGAGAGAAGCCAGGCGATATATCAAGGTACTTAATCTGCATTTTAATCGATTTTGAGTAGGTCATATGGGATCTTTCAGTTGTTTATTTACTAAGACATATAATGCTCTTTTGATTCTTGTGATGAGTTATGGTTTGTTTGCTTTCGAAAGAAAGAAGAGGCAATTCAATTCCGAGTAAATGTTACGGTGATATGATTTCTTACCCCATCTGGATTTTTTGGTACCAAAATGATTAATCGAGTTGGCGACTTAAACCCATAAAGGCTTGGTCTTTAAGGAGTTGAGCACTTTGAACAGAGTCTTCATTTCTACGTGTAATTTTTTCTCTATACTCACATTTTACAGATCAATGCGAGTTACCTTTCTGATTGAGGTGTGCATAAACCCTWTTTACTGGACAACTTCAGACAGAGTTCTTGCACAACATGAACCGGGTCTGCTGATATTGGAAGTGCATAATCAGATTTCAGAGTTTTAAGTTTTTCGTCCAATTTGACTATCAGATTGTAGCCATGGATTTTAGGGTTTCATTATTTCTGAGAAGAGTGTAGGATTGCAGTTCCAGAGTAAAAAAAAATCCAGTACAAGGTCATCATCTGCGAAGGTAGAAGAGAATACTAAAACCATTTGGGATACTATATTGACCCCTGTTATCAATTGCAACTGCTAGTCTATGTAGAATTCCACTTTTAGATTTATTTGACTCTGGACCTAGGGAGGAGGCTTTGCATTAACAGAGCTGCTTCTGCTGCGAGGAAGTTTGAGTAGGTTGCCATTACTTGAAAAGTAAACCAGAGCTTGTTATTATTTATTTAATAAATTGTTATTATCATTGACTTTGAAAATCTATTGTTTTTAATTACTTGAGCACGGTTTATCAGGTCTATGAAGAATTATGTGAGTAGCATCCCACTTTCAAGGAGCGTTCTATGAATGTCGACATGGAAGTCGAGGTTTCATTGCAGCCACCACGGAGACAGTATGTTAGTTCGCTGAAGTGTTTTTTGTTTTCTTTTTCTASATTACTGGCTGTAGCAGCAGGAACTTTGAAATTCACATAGATCTTACAAGAATCTTGTTCTCAATATGTTTGCTCACTAAGTGAGTTACTTCTCAWAGACTTGTGGTTGCTAGATAAATCAAATTGGTAACATATAATTYCCAGACTTGTGCTCAACAGGACTGGATTCTGGAACAAGTCTTCAAAACTCTACATGAAGTCTAGTATTTCTGATTTGGGGCTCAAAAAAGGAAGGAAGGAAGAGGATCTCATAGGTGGGTGAAGTTGCTCTCTCTGCAAGACTGACACCTCCTATTCAGCAGTCTTGGCAGGCACTGTTCTTTCCATTTCTTTCGGCAAATTGCAGCAGGGTGAACGGCCGACTATTGGACACTTCTCTATTCTGATTCTAATATTTGTGTTTCATTAGAGTTAATCATGAAGTGTGTGCAATGCAGGACCATGAGTCAGAGTTTGGAAAAAAGACGAGACTAAACTCCTTGGAGCATTAACACTGAGGTCTCATGGAATTTGGTGCCGTGTTCTTTTCTACTATTTTTAGTCAAACCTTGCTCGGACACCCATTCACAAACACAGGATGAACTTTACGATTAACTCTTTTAAGTGAAGTGTGTTTTTATCCTTTGTCTATTTGTGCACAAGTTTTGGTAAGACTAAAAAATTTGACAACTGCTATATGATTTGATGTGTATGCCATATGCTACTTGTGTTGGAAGATAACCAACATTACCGGACCATAAAATTTTACCCTCAAAAAACACATGAGTTTCTAATTCATGTCTTGTAAGGTAGGCGAACCCAATACCAACCATTGTCCTAATACCACCCAAATGTAGGACTCTTGTTGATTCTAGAATGAAAATTTATGACACAATTACATGCCTTAACTTCACAATAAGTAAAATTAAGGCATGTATCACTATCATAGGTTCTCACTCTATGATCAATGACTATCCTACATTTGAGTGATATTAGGTCAATGGTTGGTATTGGGTTCGCCTACCTTAGACCTATGAGCAGTCATTTGTCATTGCAAATGTATGTTTGGACGCATGTTTGGACGCATATTGTTTTTATCAGAAAATGTTTCTTAGTTTCCACATCCATGTACCTTACTGTTTCTGTGATCTTTGAATACTGTTCTCCAGCAGAGATCAAACTCTTAATGGGTTTTTTGGAGTATCCCAACACATCTCTCAATGGCATATTAGTTGTTGGGTTTTACAAATTTGTAGGTACTCAAATTGATAGTTTGAATTAACTTTGATGGCTTGAAGGCAAAGATAAGGTATACAAGTTGTTTCCAATGGCCTCATTTGCGGAGACCTAATATGGGGTGACCTATTTTTGTGAATGAGGGGAATATGATGTGGGAATATGATGTGGTTTACCTACTTCATTGTTGTGTGACAAATAACACTCTAACATCTTCTAATAACACATTTTAGGTTTGCACTTCTRRGAAATAGGTTTGCATATACAATGAGAACAAGACATAGATTTTAATCTATACTTCCTTAATTTTTACTAATTCCAATCTTGATAAAGAAAATTAGCAAAAAATAGTGCAATCTTCATGATTCCTATTTCTTAATTTTTACTAATTCCAAACTTGATGAAAAAATAACAAATTATAGTGCAATCTTCAATACTTATTTTCAACCCATGGTGGATTTGAACTAGTGATATATTTTTCTCATATTTGGTATTGATTGTGCCTTTTAATTCTAGTGGATTCAATGCTTAAATATGATCCAATGTGAAAYCACATATTAGTTACACCTTGTAAGGTTAGTGCAACCAAAATCAACWCTAATATTAGATGTTTTGGGGGGCATTTTAAAGACTGTGAGTTCCCGGGCTGTAGGAATGCATTGGGAACTTTGGAAACTTTGCCACGTAGGCAATCTGACGTGGCTGAGAGATTGTCACGTTAAATAATACTAATTAATTATTTTTTAAAATTAATTATTAAATAATTTTAAAATATTTTTTTGGAAAAAAAAATAACTTTCTTAAATCAATTTTGAGTTTTTTTATACTTTTTGAGATTTTTTAATTTTAATTCAAAATTTTAGACCATAGTTGTTGGTTACCTGCGCAAGGAACAATTTTGGTGAACACCCCTGAAACAGTCTCCTACGAGGCTGGAAAAACATCTACTGTGTCAACAATTGAATATATTTACTATTCAAAAACATAAATTGTTATTATTGGATACAATTGCCAAGTGAAAGGGGATTCCAATGCACTCTACAATGCATAATAATTTGGACATTGCATGAATAAGTTATGCAAATTGAAAAAATTATTTGGAGGTGGACTCAAAATCAACACTTTGCTTTCTTAGAACTCTCTTGTTCAAATTGTATACATTTTGTGTCATCAATATCTAAGTTTTAGTGTTGCTCTTTGGTTCAAATACAGGTGGGGCATTTTGAATAGCAATGATCACGAGTGCTCGTACCACCAATAAATTACAATGTAGATACTAAAAACTAGTTTATGAATGAAGAGTCAATATTAGAGTTAATTGTTGAGTGTGTGCAATGACGGACCACAAACTAGAGTTTGAGAAAATACTGAGGAGGAAACTCTTTTAGAAGCACCAAAACTAATGGAATTTGGTGTTGTGATTCTTTTCTACTGTTCTTAATTTGAACCTTCTTTAGGCACCTTTAGTTAAAACTCGGGAGACCTTGACAATTATCCCAACTATTGTCACCATCTCTAAAAACCTATGGTAGTGTTGTAACTTTGTTGCTTAATCCTAGAAGGTCCTCAAAGCCTTCTGTGGTTGTATAGTATATTAAGAATACGATGGTATTTGATTAGGAAAACATATTGACCAAACACTTTTCAATACAAAGTAAATCAATGATCATGATAGGACGTAAATAACAATGTATCACAATTCATATATAAAATCACAATTGAAGATTTATAAGGCTAAATGCAAGTCATATAGAGAAACCCTAAAGCCCTTGAACGTCGAGGCGGATGTTTTGCGTCCGATGGATGACAGAGAATCAACCATTGTAGGACAAAAGTGCAACTATTCATCCTCGAAATTTTGTGAGGAAAGGGGAGAATTTTTAATAGTACTTTGATTTCCAATGAGTACTTTTGGATTATCTAGTGATTTTCATGGTATCAAAATAGGCGATTTCCACAGTTATCCGTCCATCCTTAAAAGGTTACGCACTTATAATATGCAGATTTGATATTCTAGAACTTTCTAGTATTTGTATGTTTCAAAAGTCAAAACTTGCAGGTGACTGCGGTGAATGGTAAATTGGCAAGTAGCAAGCCTTYGTGACAGAGGATAGGATCCGAAGCCAATGTTGCAAGTGGAGTGAATGGATCATTAGATTCTCTTTTATTAATTGTTTGTTGGGATGCGAATAATCTAATCTTTGCAAGTGCGTACTGATGCTAATCCTCTCATGTCTGGAAAAMAGCCTAAGCTTACTGCAAATTGGCTGTCACCCTGGCTTAACAAAAATGTCTAGTGGGCAGGGATTTTATTTGAGCAATTTGCTGCTCAAAAGTGGCCCAAATTTTTATGAGGGWATTGCCAAAAAGTGCAACAAATGCCACTGCCAGTATCATTTTTCATCAACATGTGTATTACATATCTAAAAGGTATATTTGCACTTTGTCTTAAAGAAAGTTGTTGTTGAGGGTCTTAGGAATGAACTTAGACCTCCTTCTTGACCAGATTCATATTGTAGACATTACCCTAACACCAAGTGCAAGCTTACTTTTTCAAGTTTTGATGATTTCATCTAATTTTTAACCCCTAAAGGACCAAGTGTCCGTTCAACGTATGCAAGAAATCTCGGGTAGGTTCCTACAAAGTCATTTTTCGTCAAATGCTCATGAAATTTGGACACAACATGTAACTATGTGCCCTCTTCCCAAAAATCTAATTTTTTTTCCGATCAGATGTCCGGATCAAAAGTTATGCTGCCCTGAACTTTGCGGGCAGCTTGGGCAGCTCCGGGTAGCATGTGCAAAACTCTTCCTATGATTGTGAAATTTGGTGGGTAAATAGCTTACATGGTACAAGATGCAAATGTCAAAAAATATAACCATGTGTAGTGTAAGAATCTCATTCTAGAAGGAATTAAAGTTTCTAGGCCTTGTTGGGCAAGGTTGGAAAAAAAAACACAATTCTTTTGTTTCTTTTTCTTCTTTTTCAGCTTGGGTGGCTGAAGGACCACCTTGATGGCTGCATCGAAAACTGCTTTCACATTCTGCAATACAAGACCACAAGGCACAGTAAGATGATCAACAATCTCATAAGAGCTTCTCCCACTCGGTCATAATGCCAAGTCTAATTGCTGAAAACCTGCCTACATATAACATGGCTGAGCTAGAGCGACGGACCAGTGAACACGACATGTCTGTCTACATAATTCACAATTGTAGTTTAGATTAGACAACCTCGCTTAAAAATCATGGTAACAACTAGAAATTTTAGAAAAAGAAGTGAACTCCAGCGAGACATTACTCATGAATATTTAAAAAAAAATTGAAGTTACCTGCTGAGTCTTGGAACTGCACTCAATGTAAGAAGCTGCTCCAATCGTCTTCCTGAGCTCCTCACCCTGCACCCAAAGTTCCCTTCCGTTAGATTCTCGAACGCTGAGATTTTGGCAATGCGACAGCACAACAATACCAGAACAAGGATTCTGGACTATAGGAGCCAGCTCGTCACCCAGAAAGAATGTACAAGTGCTAATWGAATGTCAACTGAAGTACTCCTGGATTGCTACCTGAGGTCTTGTGACACAGCTGAGATGGAACACACGACCAAACTAAGTACTTCTATGGATTGAGGAGTACAGCAGGTGCAACTATTGACGTACTTGGGAGGTTGTTATTGGAGCCGCTCCAGGATGGTCAGCGAAAAATTGCTTGTCATCTCGAAGATCTGCCAATTTGCACATCGGCATTAAGAACAGGTTGAAGTAGAAGGAAAACTCCAGAGAAACTGCAGACGTTTTCACAAATGTACCAGAGTCCAAAACATTGACTTCTTGTGACAAACAACATGAGCACACATCGAAAAAATAGCCAAGGGAGAGGTGCATACCTAGCTTGGTTCCAACGAGAATGATTGGCACAGATGGCGCRTAATGTCTTAGTTCAGGGATCCACTGCAACGTAAAAACGTATAAGAAAATACGCCAGAGCAATCAAGAGCTTCCATTTCAATCTCAATGTAAAGCATTCCCCCAAACCAGAATGTATCCAAAGGAAAAGCGAAGAGAGGAGTACCTTCTTAGAGATGTTTTCATAACTAGCTTTGCTAATGAGGGAGAATGCTAGAAGAAAGACATCAGCACCTCTGTAACTCAGAGGTCGAAGCCTGTTGTAATCTTCTTGACCTGCATTGACCGAAAACTGTACTCAGCGCCATATATAGAATAAAATGACGACATTAAAAAGAACGTATCTCGCAATGAAATAGTCAACCATTTGGTTGAAGAACAAAATCCGTCGAATAAAGATATCATCGATGATCCTAGGAATAATGCAATCGCCGCTCGGAAATAAAAATACAATATTTGTCGCATTGCCATTGAGAACTATTATAATAAATAATACTAAAAAAATACATCAGCATCTGCCTCTCACCTGCGGTATCCCATAATCCGAGGTTGACAGTGTTTCCATCAACCACGACATTTGCGCTGAAGTTGTCAAACACGGTAGGGACGTAATCCTGCAAGGTGAACAGATAAAAACTTGAAAAGGTACCCGGTGACAGGAAGCACTAGAAATATAGAGCACAGAGCTGTTTGGCATCCTCCACGTTAACAGAGACACTCGTAATGCAGCATATGTAATAACCATACAAACTAAAAAAATATCGATAAGCGAAAACGGCGAAAAAYATATACTTGAGACACCAAAACCTATCGAAAAAGAATCAATGATCCAAGAAACAGTTGCTGCTTACAGTAGGAAATGTATTGCTGGTGTACGAAATAAGCATGCACGTCTTTCCGACAGCTCCGTCTCCTACAGTTACGCACTTGATAAACCGAGAAGTGCTCATGGCTGCGTCCCTATCCGCGCACCGCTTCCACAGACGGTCCTACAATCAGGCTTCAGCCTCCCTTGCTATCASACATTTCATGTGTGTCGTAACATGGCAAAGGATCTCACAACACCTGCTCTCGACCAAACCCCCGGGSTTCCCCCTTTGCGAACAGCTCACATATTCCTCACAAGCCGCATGACCTCGACGTTAACCTCAACCACGGATCTCCTTTACAGATCTATAACCTAAGCTGCGCAACGCACAGCCTCCAAATAAATTTCAGCTCCCTTTTCCATATCTCRGTTCTACTCGGAAAACAGCCACTGCATCGCACAACGTCACTTCGCACCAGAACGCCTGCTCCACGAGCGCTCCTTGCTAAGCAAACGCAAACCTCGATAACTGCGCAAGACCGTGAACCAAATCAAACTGAACCTTTTCCCAAATGAAGTCCAGACAGACCATAAAGCGACCTTAGGCCAACCGTAAGAAGGTGAGATCGTTTCAAACGGAAAGGGAACGAAGGACGGAGGCAGGGGATGCGGTGACAGTGCGACGAAAGAGCTCCAGATCTGCGGAAGGGAGCTCTTGCAGCGCAAGTGCAGAGGGCTGAGCGCTGAAGCGGAACCAGGGCAAACGAAGACGACGACAACACCGAGAAATCCAAATCCCAATATCCAGGAACCCAAACTCACATCCCCAAATCCAGATCCCTACAGCCWTGCTCGGCAGGCAGGTTTCGCCGCACTGGCCCCTCCGGCAGTCCGGCGGCACCGGGAAAATTCAGGTCGGCAAATCCACATCCCAACGGTCTGCTGAGCTCGGCACTCTCTGACGCTGGCCAACTGGTTCAGCGCCCGGTTCAGCACCCGGTTTAACACCCAGTTTAGCGCCTGGACTTATGCCGGCGCAAGCACAAACCTAGGGCCTTCATTCAAAGTTCAAACCCCGTTCAATTCTTAAGCACGGACTTGGCTTTTATGTTACTCCCTCAGTCCCACCAAGGTAAGACAGCCCATTGTGGTCAGAATTTGGAGTTTGGCCTCACGATACTGTTGAAATTTTTCAATTTTTTCCCCACTTAAAGACAAGTGTGAGAAACATCAAGTGCAATTGATATTATATTTTTTTGATAAAGTATGAATTTGCTAGGAACTTTTGAAGTGTTCAATTTTCCATGGCCCAACAAGGTCTGTAGACCACCCCATAGCCAACAAAATCTGAATCCATGATGGTCATCTCACTACCTAATGCAATCACAATATTTTCTAACATGGAATGCCTAAAAAGTCAATCCTTGTAATGAATTTCACACTGAAAAGTTGGAAGTCCCTTATGTAATCACTAATCACTCCATCACTATCATGTAAGACATTGATTGTGGCCTGGATTTCCCAAAACTAAAAAACCCACAATAGGGCCACTTCATAGGTGACCACTATGGGTGAAATACTAGCAATGGGTTGTCTTACCTTAAAAGATTCCCAAATTCTTCCTACAAATACTATATATTAGGTCTTTTTTCTTCATTTTTTATGAAGTGCCAAAGTGGCAATAATAAATGTTATAGTAGTGCTCCAAATTACAACATTCATCCATATATTGGATGCATAATATGGTTTTCATCCACAAATTAGCAATTTCATCTAATTTTTTTTGTAAGTTTAAAGTTTTTTGGTGAATTCATCCAAGTTTTTTGACATTTTTTTGGCATTTTTTAGCCAAATTATTTTTTCTGGTGCAATGTAGCACCAAAAATCAAAAAAAAAAAAACATGTTGTAAATCAGCCTGATTAGGAAGCTTTTAGTGGGATTGAGGGAGTAGAATTTGCCCTCAGAAGACCCTCCACTTGCAAACTTCAATTAATAGTGTTTCTACTTTGGACATTTGTTGTTTTGTTTTGGAGATTCACAAATATAAATTTTGCTTTGGATTTTGCGGAGGGACCAATAGATGTTTTTTCAGCCCCGGAAGAGCCTATTTCGGGGTTGTTCCCTGAAACTGTTCCCTGCACACGGAACCAGCAACTGCTGGTCTGAAATTTTGAAAAGATTGTCTGTAACTTTCTCATAACAAATTCAAATGCAATGAATCAATGCTTTCCATGTAGACAAAAATATAAAATATGAGAAAATAAAATTCAAATTTTTGAAACTTTTATTTGCTGCCCCCTCTCTCCTCCTCTCCCTTGTGTTGAGTTGTTTGGGGCATAACTTTTGTTTCTAGGCATCGATTGAAAAAATATTTATGTTTCCATAAAGCTAATTAGTTTTTCTATCTTCCAAAAAAATTCAAAAAATCGAGATAAAAATTGAGAGTGTAGGTACATGCCCAAAATCTATCTTGTTCGTTGAACGGACAAATGGTCCTTTAGAGGTTAAGCATGTAAGAGATATTGACATTGACAAGTTGAAAACACAATTACCTCCTAAAGATGTTTGAGGCATCAAAAGTGAAGTATTAGTGTTTGGATCTTTTCCTCTCATATTTTTGAGATTGGAGAATCAAACAACTTTCTGGGAAAATTAATTTTTACTAAGACTCAATTGGTAAAAAAAAAGCTATGCAAGTCTTCAGATCTTTTGTAAAGTAAAAAATGAGTTATAGGACTTGAAAACTGAACATAGGCACGTAGCAAAAGCTCAAGTGGCCTTAAAAAAGACATTGCCTTGTTCTTTGCTCCATTATATTTCTCACATACATTGCTTGTAGACCTCAATTGTTTTAGGCAAGATTGTAATACCATATAATAATAAGATTTTATACTTTCAAATATTTAACCCTTGAAGAATCGAGGCATAATTTGGGCAGAAATTGTCAAAAACTGCCACTTTTTAGGGCTGCAAGAAAAAAATGATTTAATCGTACAAATTTGTACTAGACATCCATGGGAATGTGTGGAAAAAATTTCAAAAACTTTGATCGCGCGGATTGAAAGATTATAACGTTTGAAGTTAGGTGAAAAAGTTTTTTTCCTACCTTGCGTCCTTGCCCAACAGGGCTTGGAAACTCTTACTCCTTCTAGAATGAGATTTTCACACTACACATAGTTATTTTTTTGGACATTTGCATCTTGTACCATGTAAGCTACATACCGACCAAATTTCACAATCATAGGAAGAGTTTTGCAAGGCTGCCTGGAGTTGCCCGAGCTGCTCGCAAAGTTCCTTGCAGCATAAATTTTGATCCGGGCACTTGATCGGAAAAGAAATTAGATTTTCGGTAAGAGGGTACATAGTTACACGATGTGTCCAAATTTCATGAACATCCGACCAAAAATGACTTTGTAGGAACCAACCCGAGATTTCTTGCATATGTTGAACGGACACTTGGTCCTTTAGGGGTTAAATATGAATAAAATTTGATTTACAACCTTATTTTTAGAAGGTTCTCTTTTTGGGGCAATTTTGGTTTAATTTTTGACTTAAGGTTCTTTAGGGGTTAAGAAGAAATAAAAAGATGTTGTGTACACAAAGATCATGTGCAAACCACATTGGATAATGTAATATAAATTTGTATAGTACAAGAGTTAATAGGTTATACAACTACATGTTGGACCATGCACCTTAACCCTTAAAAGACCAAGGCCTTTTTTCTGTGAAAAAACACTCAAAACCGCCATTTCTATGGCAAAGAGTAAAAAAAATTAGAATTTGTTTTTTTTGCACATCTAACCATAGGATCTTACACCTAACTAGTACGACGATGTGTGGAAAAAAATTCAGAATTTTTGCCAACGATGCTAGTATGTGAGCCCAAGAATACGAGCTTGTGAGCATTAAGCCTACAATATAGGTACCTATAATATATATATAATATCCTATAATCATAGACAATAAGCCTACAATATAGGGTTCTATAGTGTATACACCTATTACATAGGTGTCTAGTATTCTAGGCTCATAGGCTCACACTTCTATGCTCACATAATAGCAACCCTCAAAAGGGCTAAGAGCGGCTAGTTTCGACTTCTACCATCATGGTGAGTTTGCTTTTTTTCAAACTAGAGATAAAATTGGATATGTGGCCTACTTTAAGAAGTTACACGAAATCAACATGAACTTTCTATGATATTTTTTTCCAATAGAAAAATAAAACCATCAACAAACATGCAACTGAATCATTTCTTCAAGCCTAATTCAATTTAGAAAAAGAATGAAAGAAAGACAAAGCGATTGTATCAATAAAATCATATTTTTGAGTAATTTTGAGTACTTTTGAGTTTTGAGTACTTTTGCATTTGCAAACATCAATACACAAGTAGTATGCTTCTACATGTTGTTTGGTTAATGATAATTATAGATGTACAAACCTTATTACTAGTAGGAAGTTGCTAGGGTAGCATTCACTACCGTCAAGCACGTGGGGTTGTTATAGTAGGATTAACCCCTAAGCGCTCAAACAACCATTTTTTGGTCACTGCCCGACTTTGGGCAGAAATTTTGGGCAGAAAAAAACTTTTTTTTGAATTTTTTTTTTTCCTTGAAAATATTGGGTTGTCTTTCAGAGTTTATATTCAAAACTAAGATCACTAGGGTAAAAAAAAATCATAAGAGAAATAGCACAATGTGTTTAGAGTTTTCTAGTGTTGAAAAACTTACTATTTGAGGAACAAATTGATATTTTTATAACCAAATCTTATGGATTTTCTTACAATTCAATAGAAACCACTATTTTGACCAATAAAAAAAAATTCAAGTGTTAAGGATAGAAATTGTATTTTTGGTGAATTTTTGAAGTTATATCTTCAAGATTCATTTGAAGAGAATCTGGGAAAATAATTTTACAATTTTGACCGTACGGATATCTTCTACTTTTTGTGCTTCACATAAGCTTCTTTGATGCAAACTTCAAAAAAGTTATAGAATTTATATTTTATAATACATTTGTGTTTTGTCCAAACCCCTTGGGAATATTTTAGGGGTGAATATCTCCGAGAGGCATTTGTAAAGATTTTGGTCAAACATTTTTTGATCCTTAGTTTTAACTTTAACTTTTCACAAATTATTATCTTTTGGTTAATACATGAGATTCTAATCAAGCTAAGTAGGTAAGCTGAATTTTACTTTTCTGTAACATACAATTTTTTTTTAATTTTAAATTTTTTCAATTGGGATCTTTCATTATTTAATATTGAGGTAACTTTAGATGATTCAAAATTGAATGAGATGCATAGGACCACCAATAAATTGCATGTGTTGCTTTTGATTATGAAATTATGGAAATAGTATTTTTATTAAATTATTTTAWTTATTTACATTTACATATGCAAGTTTAATTTGCATAATTAGGGTGAGTCATATTAGTTATATATAGTATATAGTGAAGTTAAGTGGAGATGAAAGAAGCCTTGGGCAAGTACAAGATCTTTTAAKAAATTTGGTAAAACATTCATTCTTAGTTACCTTCTTATTTTATTCCAAATGTACGCTTTATTAGATAGGGGAATGCATGTTTTCRACAATTTCCTACATCACTCCCCATATTGTTAACAATTAAAAAAATTCCTACAATCAACAAATAGTCTAGTTCTAGAATAGAAAAAAAATAAAAGAAGAAAAAGTAAAAGCAAATAAGGTAAAAGTAAAAGTAAAAATAAATAAAAGTGAAGTAAAAAAAGTAAAAGAAAGTGAAGGTAAGTCCAAACCTTCAAATGTTGCATGGAAGACTACTTTTACTTTCAATGCACCATTACTTTTACATTTTGAAAAAACTATATACAGAGAGCTTCTATCATCATTAACATATTTTTTTACTTGAACTCATTAAAAATATTATATTATTCCATCACTCTAGTAAAAACATCCACAATACTATAAGTATTTTGTTTCTTTTCTAAAAAAGTAAATACAATACCCCCCAAAAAATGGAAAATTTAATGTGCCACGAATGTGAAAAAATCACGGAGGTGAAAGAAGATTTTACTCAAGGAGATTTAATATGCACTGAGTGTGGATTAGTTCTTGATTCTCATCTTATAGATTTAAGACAAGAGTGGTGAACCTCGGAATTGGATTTATCATCAGAAAGTCAAATACGTGCTGAAAAGTCTTCAAATATGTTTTTAAAGGATGCTGAGCTTTTTACGACAATTTCCAAGCCTAGAGCTTCTATGGAGTTTGGTCATGATAAAAGCTTTGACATCATGAATTTAGAAAAAAAAACAAGGCGTTCCAAACCATCGTTTGATGGAAGGCTTCAACATAATTTCTACTATGGGGGATAAACTTGCACTTGTGAAATGCATCATAGACCGTGCTCTTGAGATTTACGGAATGATGAGTAGCCCAAATTCCTCGCTTCGTGGGCTCAACAACAACGTTGTTGCAATTTCATGTTTGTACACCGCTTGCCAACTAGAAAAAAATGCTCGAACATTCAAAGAAATACTTGGAGCTGCAAATGTCCGCACAGGAGTGAGGGTAATTTTTCGCTCCACTAAGAAATTTTTTGAAGAACTTAAAAATATGGGCTATTCTCTAGATAAAGGAGAAATGAACCCTGGTATTTATGCAAGGAGATTTTGCTCAAATCTTCAAATGAACAAGACCGATGTTAGAGCCATTTTAGAGACCATTGCCAATATAAAACATAAATTGGATATTCGACATAAACCCCCCACTATTGTTGCAACCACAATCTTTATGATCGCCCAACTTTCATCTAACAAAAGAAACTTGATAAACCACTTTAATTGACAATTGATATGGAACAATTCATCCCGTATCTAGTACTCGTATTTAGTATTGTATCTATATCTATATCCTCATCCAAATCTAGTACTCACTGCATATTTGTATACGATGTTGTATTCATATCTAATATTCATTTTGTATCCATATTCATATTCATATTTGGACAACTCAGATTATATCTCAGAAGATCCACGGTTTGTGATTTTTTGAGAAATCAACAGCAATTTCAAAGGTAAGCATTTAAAAAAACACATCAATGGTTTGTAAATTTTTTGAGAGAGGGAGGGGCAACTAATGCAAACCAGGGATGTACCTCTCTTTTGGAGGGATACAATAGGAGGTGTATAAATGACCCATCTAAGGGCCGAAGCCGAATTTTGGCGAGGTGTAACTACTTGAGATAATTTTCAGTAAATTTTCCTTGAAATACAAGTGGAATTGGCATCTAACCCAAGTCGTTTTATATTTTCTGGAGCTTTGTGGAATTAGTTATGAATTTTTGAAGTTGCAGAAAAGTGCATTTCAATGGGCTCTAAAACGGACCACCTCCTCAGATGTAAACTGCTTGTACATTGAAGAGAGCAAAATGTACCTCTAGAGCCTGTTCTATTTTAGAACCTGCTCCATTTTAGGACCTCCTACCTTAGTGATAAATTGTGTCAAATCTCTCTCACTTCTATAAATTAATTAATGAATTGATATGTATACAGCTTGAGAGATAATTGATTACTTCCCATATTTACACCTTTGTGAACATGCTAGATTGCAATTGATGGGATAATATAGTAAATGTATTTGTATCCATATGTTGTCAATATAACATTGTCTTCCATATCAATACTTGAACCTACACTAAATAGAGAAATTAGGTTGCCTTTATAATTGAGTTGCCTTACCCCCCCAAAAGACACTCTACAAGCCATCAAAGTCAATAAATATTTCTACAAATACTTCCATTTGTACACATGGAAATTCATGAGTTCCAACTACACTAGTATGTATTTCAAAAGTAGTGCATTCTTTTGTAGTAATAGTTAATATTCATATAATGTGAAATGTTAAGAAATTAACCCTTAAAGGACGTGATCCATTGTGAGATGGTCAAACATCATGTCTAAGCTAAATTCAGCCTTTGAAAATGTGTTCAAACGATAAAATTATATTTTTGTTACTTAAAACTTTGAATTCTATATCATTGTGAGAAAATTCAATTTATTTTGTGAAAAATTGTAATTGTTATCATTTTTGTTGCAAAAATGGAACATAAATGAGCAAAACTAACAAAAACAACCCAAATTTTTTGAAATTTTTCCAAGAGGTACAAGTAGCAATGGAGATTAGTGCAAAAAATTTCTAA
This sequence comes from Pleurozium schreberi, assembly GCA_006891605.1. Classification (NCBI taxonomy): domain Eukaryota; kingdom Viridiplantae; phylum Streptophyta; class Bryopsida; order Hypnales; family Hylocomiaceae; genus Pleurozium; species Pleurozium schreberi. The sequence goes on along the minus strand of VACF01000975.1, from coordinate 194,621 downwards.
CTACTTATTATATTTTTTACACCCAAAACAGCCACAACAAAGACCTTGAAGTCAAATTCAACTATTAAACCAAATTTATCCTTTTATTTAATTGATGTATAATTGTTTTATATTTATTTTCTATTGCAAAAATGCACTTTCTATTTATTCTATATATTTTCAATAATTTTGATGAAAAAATAAAATTATTGTGATTTTTCAAGGCTGATGGTGGAAATAAAATCATATCAATCATAATATATTTTAGAATAATTTGTAATCTTTACCATAAATGAATGGTAGAATGAGAATCATAATTTTATAATTTAAAAGTAAAATTCATTTCAAGAAAAAAAAATATGAATGAAAATCACACCATATTGTGTTATTTGAATTTTAACACATGGAGCTTTCAATTGCAATAACTCTTTCAATTTTTGACGTTTTTCATAATTTTAAAATGGAGTAAAAACAAAACTTTTCAAGCTTCATTTTATTAGACTAATTCAAATTTCAAAAATATTTTTTTTGAAAATTGCAATCAAGGTTGACCAAGGCGCATCCACTTTTTGGATGCCCGGACCTTAAGGGGTTAATAAGGGACAACCTAATTTCACTATTTAGTGTAGACATCATATCCTAATATTACCCCATAGTGGATAACCGTATGTATTCCATACACCGTCTCCATATCAAAGTTTTTTTTTTCTTAAATTAAAAAAAAAAAATTGGTTTGGCGGGTGGGTGGGGCAAATCAGATGTGCTTTTTTGTTTTGTTTTTTTAATTTTGGGGGGCAGGGCTACTACCTGCCTCTTTTGGATGCAGTGTGCATTGTGGCAGGAACTGTGGGAACAAATTATGGACCCAAATCCACAATGAATGTCAGAGAATGTTGGAATTCCTTGACCACGTAATTTTTCATCCACTTCAGCAATTGAAGTGGATGAAGGTCCTGGCCATAAATGCAGGCCGGGCCGGCATATCACTCACTTATGTATTGGAGACTTTCTCATCCATATGGCAAGTCATCCATTTCATACACAGTAAACAAAATTTAAACCAATTTTTTGACATTAGTCTTGATTTGCTTTCCATCTAATTTTGGGTTGCAACAAGCGTGCAACGTTAAATCGTCCATACGAAGTACGAAGGTGGGCCCGGCCGACGTGGCACGTGGGTCAGACCCCGGACCCCGGTTGCGACCCGTGCCTCGGCCAAACCCACCTCCGTCCAGACACGACCCCGACAGAGGCGCACCAATGCGACGGAGCGCTCACTCGACGGAGACCCGCGATGAACGACCCCCATCTCCAAAGCATGTTCCGCTCAGGACGGACGATCTGACAAGACGTCATGCACATGAAGCAATGGGACGTCGCGCAAGGAGGAGCAGTTAATGCTTGGCAGCAGTTCAGTAGGACCGCAAACAACTCGAGTCCAGTTGCTTATGAGTTAGTCATTGAATTTTTGCTTGTGGTTTGGCCACTATAAGAAAACTACGTTTTTGGTTACATTTTTTGAAAACACAGACAATTTTAGGTGACATCAAACAAAACATTTAGATGTTACATTGGACATTGTTATTGACACCTAGATGTTCTATTTGATGTCACCTAAAATTATCTGTGTTGTCAAAAAACGTAACCAAAAACATAGTTTTCTTATAGTGGGCGATGTTCCGCTGTCTTGCTGAGGTGTATTAGTGTTCATTGTGTTATTGTATTGTAAATTCTTTCTCGTGCTTCAGAGGTTGGAATGAGGGTAAGGGTGTAGGGCTCTTTCAGTGGTCTTCATCGATTTTTTTGGGGAACAAGGTACCTCCCACTCCGTGGTTTAGGGTTTAGGGTGCTTCATCACGCATTGCAGGTGTGGATCCGTGGTGAGGTCGTCAGGAGACATGGCGAAGTCGAACACTTCAAACGAGGAATTGTACGAGCCAGATCCTGTCAAGGAGGAATCCAACAATCCCAACAATGAAGAAGGGAGCGACAGTGGCGACAGCAGCGGAACCAAGGAAGTCAAAGGCGCCAAAAAAGTGGCACCAAGGAAAGAAAGGCCTCCAAAGTCAATGCCATCAACGGCTTTACGATTAGCATAGCACAAAAGGTCGAAGAAGGAGAAGACCAGCTATCCAAACTTATTGGAGATGGAGGACGAAAACGACAGACACTTCTACACTCACAACTACCTTGACATGATAGCGTGGTTAGGTCGAGAGATGTTCGTAGAAGTCCTGCGCTGCAGCCCAACAAGAGTGGTTCCCAAGGTAAGTAAAACATACTTTCCCTTGTTTCAATAGTACATTTGTTCACACTAAGGCTCCTGATTGCTGTTTGAGGCTTAAACATTAGGGTATAGGCATTCGACCTCCAAGCATTATAGTCAATAAGCACCACCTCATTCTTGTCTTGGGACTCATTAAAGTTTAGGCTGAATCTACTAAGCTTGCATGAAGTGCTTTTCAAAATGTCTTGCGCGCTTTTCTTTGTGACAATGTCCGTTACTGCAAAAGACTCATATTTGCAAACATCATGTCATCGCCATGTTAAGATTGCTAGTCTCACTACTTCTTGGTTCATTTACTGCATCACAAAGTTGGTGAAAAAAGAAATATGCGCTTATACAAGAATACAATGATGCACGGACAACAGAAGATGGCGTCTTTATACACAAAGAAAGAATACAAGCACCTGGCCATGGAGGCCCACATTGACTGCAGGAAGCTGGATGGTTGTRGAGAAATTGGGACCCGCAAACCTTTTTATTGCTTCCATTGCAACGTGAGATGCAAGGACAAGCCAACATTATCCTGGCATCAAATTACTTGTGCGTGTCCCAAGTACACAGGAAAAGCGTTCTTGAAGATATACCCGATGTGGGAGAAAAGCGAGAAAGAGGAGCTGCAACGCATTCTCAAGATGCACGGCAAGTCTCTCCCACAAGCCCCCACGTCCAAGAAGCATATTTTATGACTCCTGGTTTCAAATTCTGTACAGTGTCCAACAGTGCTGACAAGAGGTCCACCTCCGTTTGAGGATTGTACGGTTTAGGAGCTTCAGACTTCTGCTCCGTCAACGTGGACAAAGCTGGATCGTCACTCCAGTCCATTACTGATCCGTAGGTTACAGCTTTGATGAGGACACACCCTAAGTCGTAGTGTGATAATAAGACCGTGTTTCACAAATCTTTTAAGAAGTGTTGAATACTCTAATAGTTTGAAGCGGAGAAGTAATACTAATTGATATCTAAGTTATTAAACATATGGTATCTTAGAAATACGTAGTTTACGATGAAGGTACGCACAAGGAATACTCTAGCGGAACTAGACAATGACGTCCTCTGAAGACAGAAGTGAAGAGACCTAGCATTCAAAATTGAGTACGATGAAGGTATCTGCAACGGATTGTCTACAACATGAAGACAATGTTGTCTTGTAAAACCAAAAAGTAATGAGATGAAAAAAATATAGTGTACAATGAAGGTATGGTGAAAAATTCTCTGGAGCAAGAAGACAATGATGTCCTGTGAAGACAACAAAGAAAAAGCATGTTGAGAGACACTGCAGTATATACATGTGACAAAGGATTGAAGATGAGCCCAAACAATGGTGGGAATTGGAACGTCAAAGAGCCCCCCAAATTACCCTTAAAATTGCCACCATAAGTCATTGGCAAGGAATACYAGGCCTTAACCCTTTACTTCTTGAGAAGCCCAAATTGGGTCTAATGTTTTCTTAAGCAATTTTGAGGAGTTTATGTGGAGATTTTTCTTTATTTTAATAATTATTTGTTTATACCAATGCATGAAATGTTCTTCATTCAAATTAATGATATAATAAAAAAAAATTACAATTAGATTATACTTTCTACAATAACATTCAGCACTGTCTTTGTTTAGAGAAGAGGGTGTGGAATATTCCACATCCAACAGTCTGCATATGTAGCTAATTGGAGTGAAGGGTGCAGAAGACTATTGGGTGTACATGTGGAATATTCCACACCCATATTGTGGAGCTACTAAATGTCATGACTCTGAATTTTTTAAGAAGAAAATGAAAAAATTCATAGCAAATACAAAGTGTACTAAACAAATTTGAAAATTTCACCATAGATGTGGATTATAGTCTAGAACATCATACTATAAACCAAAGTTATTGTGTCACATTATAGGGTTAGAAAATCAACATACCATGGTTGTAGGCCCAAAGTTCATATTGCTATGAATGATTGAAATTTATGAATTGGAATAGAAATTGCGCTTGATAAGCTACAAGGGTGATCCATGGATTAAACATCTTCTTCTTTAGAAAAGTCAATAATACCATGATGAGGGAATTTACAATACTAACTATTTATTAAAAATGTTCTCAAACAACTTCCAAAAATAATATTGGATGCAAGAAAGATTTTCTCCATCCCACATTTTCAAGTGAAGTCATTTATTGCACACTTAGTGTCTGCACCATCCTTCACTAGGATTAAAACAGAGGTTTTCATGAGAGGATATCTCTTCAAGGTTAAGGTTCCTTTTTTACAAAATAAGAAATATTAGGTAGGAGGTCCATAAAGTGCAAGCTAAGACTCTAAAAGCATGCTTGGACATAGTGTACATTTTTTTTTCTCATTTCACCAAAAATGTTCAAATAGTGTACATTTCAAGAGGTGGATGCTTTTTGTGACTACTACATTTCAACTTCAAAAATTCATAACTAATTCCACAAAGCTCCAAAAAATAGGAAACAACTTGTGTTAGATGCCAATTCCATTCAAAGATTATTCATTGAAAAATATTTCAGAATTTTAACCTCCACAAATTGATTTTCAGTTCTTAAATGGTCTCTTTATGAATCTCCTACCTTAGCCTTCAAGGAGCAAGAAAACAACAAGAAGAGGCCATATACCTTCCATGCTGTGGGATTTTATCCCTTTAACCCTTAAAAGTCTTTGACTATGCTTTCATCTAAAAGGCTCCAAAACTGCCATTTCTAATACAAGTACCAAATTTTAGAAAAAAAATATTTTTGAACACATGTTATTGTAGGATGTAGTAAACTACTTTGGGAAGATGTGACAAAAATTTCAAATTTTTCCACCTTGTGGATTGCAAGATATTTGTGTTTAAAGTGACAAAAGTCATTTTTTTATCCCTGCGAAAATCCGGGCAAAGGCCACATTTGTATGAAAAAATATCCAAAATAGTTTTAACTCTTTGGATTCATTCTTCAAGTCAAGTTGGCAACACTCTTGAAAACTTTCAATACATTTGGAATTGTACAACACATAGGAAAAAAATAGTAAGTAGAAAGAAGTAGAGAATGATTCAAAATACGAAATTGTTAACAATTTATTTATAAAATTGATAAATGCCAATCCCAATGGTTGCAATGTTGTTACAAAAAATCTACACCCAATTTGTTTATTTATTTTCAAAATAATCAAAAAATGAGTTAAATAAAGGACTTCAAAGTTTATTTTAGCGTAGAGATTCCATGATTGCCCACAAACAAACAACTTTTGACTCGTTGATCAGAATGGAGTAATTCAAAGCTTTCCATGTACATATAAATTTAGAAAACCAATTTCAAATTTTTATTTCTGAAAAAAATCATTTTTTCATACCTGCCCGGGTTGCCCGCCAACCACAGAAAATCACATTTCATGCAATAACTTTTTAACCATGTAGTCAAAAGTCATGAAAATTGTTGGGCTTTAAAGCTACTCCTTGAATACATGTTGTGTGAAAATTTAAAAGAAAAAAAAAATTAAAACTCCATTTGTAGTGAGCTGCCCAAAATCGTTATGTTGCCAAATAACGCAGTTTGGTCCTTTACGGGTTAACATCAAAATTCTCTTTTTGAACTTTACACATTATTGCTATTATCCTTATACATGTATATATTATTTAACTCAACTTCTCAACTTGGTCATAAAAGAAGGTTGTCTATTAACATTGAATGAAAAGTTATTTGAAATAAACATTGCACTTATTGAAGCACTTTGATCATCATCCATATTATGAACTTTGGAGGGATTAATAGTTGCTTTCAATATCTAATTATTTGAAGATTGMAATCCTTAAGTTTTGGTGCAAAATGCAACTTTAAAGAGTTTTGAATATATCCTTTGATTTGAACATTTCATTTGACTTTCAAATTATAACCTCTTGAATTTTATATTTCTCACCATGGTATGAATGTACTCGAAGCGGAATCTCCTTAATCCCATTTCCAAAGTCCATCACTTGAATGTGTCCAAATCTTTGTCTTCTTCCACACAATTTATGCTCCATGCATCTTGCCTCTTCTGCACCCTTGCTTTGCAACTCTTCCTTCTTGCTTAGCATCTCATCCTTATGTACATCCCTTAAATCCACTCCATTAGATTTAATCCCTAAACAACCATTGTCCCTTCGGAAAACAAATGGGATTTCGGGCAATTTTTGTCCTAATTTTTTGAAACTTTTTTTGAAGATAGAAAAATTGATCAGCTTTGTGGGAATATAATTCTTTTTTCAATTGGTTCCCGGGAACAAAAGTTATGCCCAAATAAGCTCAAAATAGGGGAGTGGAGGCAGCCAAAAAAATTAATTTTAATTTAAATTTTTTTAAATTTTTTTTCTCATAGATTATATTTTTGCCTACATAAAAAGATTTGATTCATTCCATATGAATTTGTTATGGCAAAGTTACGGACAATCTTGTTTTTCGGGCAATCTAAGCATCTTTTTGAAAAAATAAATTGTAGAAACAATTTTTGAATGCAACTTTTACAATCAGCCAAAACAAAAGTTCCACATGGTCTATTATGCTTCCTAGAACAATCTAACCGTTGGGATTAGTGCCTTTTATTCCATCTTGAAGATATCAATAATTTAGATTTTTTTTCTATCTTGTACCTACTTCTACTTAACATTTTTTTAAAGACTAAAATTTATGCTTTTTTAATTTTTTTAATTTTTTGCTAGACTCTCAACTCAATTCTCCACCGTAAAGATTTAAAGCTCAAAACTCTGTAGTGCAAAAAATCAAAGTTAAGAAAGTTTAAAGCCAAATAATTTAGTCCCTCAGTGTGCTAAAAAACCTGTTTATTTCACTTGAAATGCAGGCAGTTTTTTTTTCTTTGGCACCATGGAGCCACAATCCAGTGTCATGGCACAGTCACAATGTTTTACATTTGGAGGAACCATCCTCCATTCACTACATGGTGTACTGCTACAGTGCAAAAATATCCCTAAGTAAATGCAGGTATCTTGCAATCAGGGAAGTCAAAAAAATTGAAATTTTGACCACATATTTTCATACTATTTAGGTGTAAGATCTTATGGTTAGATGTGCAAAAAAAAACAATTTTCAAATATTTTGACTCTTTGCTATAAAAATGGCAGTTTTGAGTGTTTTTTTGCAAAAAAATGGCCTTGATCTTTTAGGGGTTAATTTCTTCATTTATCTTTTTTGTCTTAAATGACCTCTCACGTAATTTGGGAGGAAGAATAAAAATTAATTTTTACTAAAATTTCAAAGTCAATTGCATTAAGGTGAATTACAATTTATATGTATATTTTCTTCAGTATCATTATTGTTTTAAGACATGTAATGCTGACTAATATCAAGTGAGATATGTGTTTCGATTTTGAGGATCAAAGTCAACAAAATTTTGATCATCCACAAATCCAATCCTTGATTTTTTCAATCATCATGGTTATTCATCTTAAGTGTTTTCAAATGCATTTTGCTGCACATGATATTCAAAATTATATCATTTTATATTAACCTTGTTGTTCAAACCAAAATATATACCAAAATGAACCATTTCAAATATTTGTTTGGGATGAATAACTTTAACCCTATAATGGTGCTGCGGACCTAAAAGATATGAGAGATGACTTTATGTCCATTTTTTGCTATAGAAAGAATGCACTTATTGGTACAATAATTGGATTATTTTGGTGACTACCTTGGTCTTGGAAGGCTGCGTTCTTTTTAAGTTAAACAATGAGGGAATTCAATCATTTGCTTAAGTGGAAGAAAAATTTGTATTTTTGATATGAATGTGGTGCCCAAATTTAAACAATTCATAAAAAGGTATATCAAGGGAAGACATGACCCTCAAAGATGAGAAGTAATGCTAGACTTTTCACCCCTAAATCCCAAGGCTATTTCTATCACAAAGAGAAAAAAAATTTAACAATTGTTTCTCTTTGCATATTTGATGGTAGAATCCAAGACTAGGCTAGTACAAAAATATGAAGAAGAAATTTATGAACCTTTGACCATGTAGATTGCAAGATATTTGCAATTAAAGTAAAGAAAATATAATTTTTTCTTTGTTGCATGACTAGATTATAAGATTGCAAGATATTTGCACTGCACATTTTGAATTTATTATGTTTATGTTAAAGAATTGAACTAAGCATTTTGACTTTTGTTTTAATGAAAAGCAAATTAATTTTCATTCTTCAAAAAATTTGTTAATTGAAAGAGACGTAGGTATGGGATAAAAGAAAAAATTAAATTATTAATAACTCTAAGATGGAATTGAAAAACGGCAATTCCAACTATGAGATTATTCTAGCAAGCAAACTAAACCACGTGTATTTTTTTTTTTACAAATTGAGAAAATCAAGTTTAAAATGCTAATCCAATAAGTTACTTTTTGACAAAAATGCTTAGTTTGCCCAAAAAACAAGACTTTGTAACTTTCTCATCTGTAATCCACATGGAATGAATCAAGTCTCTCCACAGACAAAAAAAAATTCTATGAGGATTTTCTTTTGCAAAGAATTATTTTGACATTTTGTGATTCTTTTGTGTTGCCTRTAGAACACCATTTTGAGCTTAGAGTGGCATAACTTTTGCTCTAGTCACCAATTGAAATAAAAATCACATTTCCCAAGAGCCACTTTATTTTCTATCTTCCATAATAGCTTAAAAAATAATGGTAGAATTCTAGGTCACATGATCCTACCTCAAATTCATTTTGTCCCCAAAAGGAACTTTTGGGGACTTTAAGCATTAAGTGACAATGAATTCTTCAACTTGGATCACCTAAAATCAACACAAATGAAAAGTTGACCTATGATTTGTAATTGGGTTGGAATGTAAGAATTTAGTTGTTTACAAGAAAATGTGCACAATAAGCACTATCAATGTTCCACCCTGTATAAGATGCTAAGAGCAATCCCCGCCAATTCGGTAATTTCCAAGGAAAGGTTAGAATGCAAAATGAACAACAACCAATACTGCCATGGAGGGCAAATTCTACCACATGAATGTCGTGTGAATTGCAAGGAACCGCTCTTCCCTTGCTCCTATGCAGAATGCACTACAAGAGAAAGGGGTGTTTTAAGTATATTTCTAGAGATAAAATTTTAAGTAATGATCTTTTCAGGAGATTTTCAGTAAGAAATTACTAGAAATGCATGTCTTTTTAGTAGAATTTTATTGAAAAGACACATATTTTTAGTAATTACTTACTGAAAATCTCCTAGAAAGATCATTACTAGAAATCTTATCTCTAGGACTATACTTAAAACACCCCTTTTTCTTGTAGTGATGTACTCCACACAACGTGTTCTCTAGTATTATATATTGTAGGCATTTTGTAAGTGTCCTCAAAGAATTGTTGAAAATAATTGGACAACAAGGGGGGCCTATGCATCCACCTAGATTTCAATGTAATAAATCATTATTGAAACCATTCCATGAGCTCCAAAGAACCATTTATTATTTCAAACTAAAGTAGTAAGCTCTTGAAGGGACCATTTAAGCGTATCTAACTCATCAATGACTGTAGTAGATATTTCAAGGAACACGTTAGTTAGTTCTAGATAGGAAATGCATTTAGAGCAAGGGCACTTTAAGAGCAAACAACTTAACTCCAAAGAATCAACTCCAAAAGAGTCATCAAGATTTAATTGTGCAACAGGTTGAGAAGCCATAGAAACTTCTTGTTATGGACAAAAGAAGCTTTTTTACAAGTGAGGATCAAGGTTTGAAAGCATTATGAGAGTTGTTAACAATATTCAAGTAGGAACATCCGGTTGTCAACTTTCTCGTTGATCAAAGGACATAAAAGTTGATTAGAAGATAATAGACAAACAAAAATAATAAACCAAGCTAGTATATGAGCGTAGAGTGGAAGTGTGGAGCATAGACCACCTCGGGTGGTTAAAAGATACTTATGTTATAGTCACGTATAATGTTATCTACGGGGTGTCTTGTGTTATAGGGTACCTTCAATGGTCATAGGATACCTACTTACACCTTCCAAAGATATCTACGTTTTTAAAAAAACACTCTAAAATGAACTCTAGGCTTGCCGAACCTTAGTTRTATGCTCTAAGCTCCACACTCCACGTTCCACGCTAATATGGTAGCATTCCCCCAAAATAACTATGTTACGTTCTGCAACGACGAATATGAGCAAAAAGCATCGTCYTAAGACATTGATTGAGACAATAGATAACACCAAGCTTGATGCCCCCAAAATACCTTTCAAAGCGGTTGATTGCTTTGAACAACAAACTCAACATCCCCAAAGAGACCAAGTGGCAATGAAAAGGCTTAATTTTGGGATGCAACAAACAAACCAAAATAACAATGTTGAGTTTTGTTAATGTCAATGCCATGAATGCACAAATGCCATAGGAAGAGGAGCAAGATTGTCATTCAAGACATGGATATTATATACCGAAAGAACTTTGTGTTTTTGTGTATGCATTTCAATTGACATTCACATGTTTTTATGTCACTTTTGATGTTACTTAGGGTTTTTTGCCTAGATTGCCCGCCAAGCAATGAAAACAACATATCATACCATAACTTTTTAACCATGTAGTCAAAAGTTACGAAAATTGTTGGACCTTAAAGCTACTCCTCGGGCACATGTTTTGTGAAAATTTCAAAGAAATAAACAAAAGCTCCATTTGTAGTGAGCTGCCCAAAATTGCTATGTTGCCAAAAAACGTAGTTTAGTGCTTTAGGGGTTTAAGTATTTGGAAGATACATTATCTACAGCCAATGGATGCAATTAGGTGTAGTCTATGGTACAGGAATGGGAACATAAACGCTAATGGGTGTTTCTACTTTAGGTTACACCAGTTAATTACAACCGGGTTGAAGTGACCCCTCGCTCAATCCTTCCAATTCCTTCCAATTCCTTCCAATTCCTTCCATGAGTGCAAGTAAAAAAAAAGCCCCCTATTTTGTGTTTGATTAATTTACTTTAGACACCTCAGTCTCCTAGCTCATTTGGGACCTCTGATTGCAAATATGAATTCAAAATTTGCAAATTTTATCATGCATGGAAAATGAAAAATTTCAGCATTTTCCCGAGGGGCCAAGCGAGGGGGTCTCTCAATTCACCCCGGCCTTAATTACTTGCACCCAGTTTTTCTTAACATTCTTTTTCTATTTACTGCATACATATAAGCTTACAGTAGAGCAGTACCTGGAATTTGACCCCCCAACCCCCCCATATTGTACAGTACAGGTACTGTACAGTACTGTGATGGAATAGTACTACCCGTAGCAAGTGCTCAAACCACTTGGACAAGCTTGATTTCAGTACAACAAACGCAGGCACTAAAACTTACATAAGGTAAGGTAACAGGCTCTAAAGTCACGCACACCCTCAAATGTATACTACGTGTATATGTTGCTTTTTCATAGCCTTCAGTCATGAACAAACAATGTATATTTCAGGAGGTGAGCGATTTTAAAGCCCTATGCCATTTCAACTTCAATGTTTATAAACTAGTTTCACAAAGCTTCAAAAATATGAAACAACTTGGGTTAAATGCTAATTCCACTTGCCTTTCAAGGAAAATTTATTGAAAATTATTTCAAGGAGCATTACCCTCCCCAAAATCTAGTTTCAGCTTTTAGGTGGGCTATTTCAGATATGTTATCTTAAGAGTCCTTTGTCCAACATCAATAACCGGTAATAATCTTGAGTGCCATCTAACCTATTATATTAACCCCTAAGGCGCCTATTGCCAATCCAAAAAGCAAGTTACAAACTGCCACTCAAGTTGGTCCTGCCAATTTAAAAAATAGGATTCAAGAGACGTGGATGTTGAGATTGCAAGAGGGTTATAACATTGCATACTTAATCCCTAAAGGAGGTTTCCCCTGCTCATATGATGACCACACTTTGGGGAAAATTGTGGAAGTTTTGACCGTACGGCTTATAAGATTATAATGGTCAAACGTCTCTTGGAAAGAGGCAAAATTTGAGGTGCTAGGGAGCTTTGGGGTTAACTTTTGCGACTGTATAGTTTATTATGAATTTGGTGGTTTTTGATCATAATAACATTGACCAAATACTTTTCAATACAAAACAACTTAATGATCATGATAGTATGTAAATAACAGTGTATCACAATACATATAACTTAACATGCTCTCCTATGGTTTTTATAAGGCTACAAAAAAAATTAGCCACATACAACACGCCATGTTATAATAAATGGCACCACTTGTATTTTTAGGTAACCTTTGTATGGTCATTGTATGAGCAGGGGCAATCTCCTTTAGGGGTTAAATATGCAATGTCGTGAGCTCCCCCCACTACTCCTCTCACAAAATCCGTCATGTCTTCATCCAATTGTTTCATCTTATGTTCATCATTCTTCTCTCTCTATATAAACAAGACAAGAAACTTTTGATCAATCAAACCCTAGTGTTCAAAATGCAGTGATTGAACTTCAATTCTATCAACTTCAAATGCCAACCAAGTGATTGCAATATCATTGTTGTAGCTATCAACCTTAGACGCCTCAGAAGCTACAACTTTGGATGCCTACAAAGTGATTACAATGTCATTGCAATGTTGTTGTTGTAGCTGTTAACTTCATATGCCTATGAAGTAACTACAATGTGATTGTAGTGTGGATGGTGTACATAGCTACTTCAGGAGTGACTGCAATGTAACTGCAATGTCCTTGTTATATCTATGAACTTCAGGAGTGACTGCAATGTGACTGCAATGTGACTAAAATGTGACTGCAATGTCCTTATTGTAGCTATCAACTTCAAGAGTGACCACAATGTGACTGCAACATCTTTATTGTAGCTATCAACTTCAGGAGTGACCACAATGTGAACTAAGGTATTGAACCCTTTCACGTAGGAGATTTTCTGTTGTGAAGAGCATTGGAATCCTCTTGAAAAAATGGGGACAAGACCCGCATTTAAAATTCTATCTTACGAAGGTAAACCACTCAAAACAGCTGGGAATGGGTTTCTTAACTTGAGGATATGAAGACTAAATATCAACATAAGGCACGATACATTTATTACAGCTAAAACATGGAATCATACACGTAGAAAAGAAGTACATATTCACAGAGTGCTATTTTGATGCACACCTGATCAGGCTTGAAAAAGAGCCTGTTCATGTTAGCCAGCTCAACAGTGTCGTAGTCATAAAGCAGTAACCGGCCAATGCCGCATCGTGTGAGCATTTCTGCTGCTACGCTACCCACACCACCGATTCCCTGTCACATCCACAGGGATTTGACAAAGCGTAAACCTCTACAATAGCATCCAAAACGTGAAACTGATAGCCTTGACAGAAAAAACAGAGGGACTCCATAAATGTGTACTGGATAAGTGGTCGAGGACCAGGTGGCCTAAGATAATTGTCGGACCTAACCCTCTCCTATAGACTAAATTAGGACCGTGAAATCTTGGAGAGTGCCAGGGAGGTGAAATTGGCAGCCTTGACAAACCGAGAGAAATCAATAATTAAGCACTAGATGATTGGTCAAGGGCCATGAAGCCTTAGATGAGGACATAACCCTATCCTCCAGACTAAAAGAGGACCGCCAAGTCTTGGAGATCTACACTTCTGAGAGGAAGGGAAGTGAAATTGATAGCCTCCATAAAAGCTGAGGGAAGTCAATAACTATGCACTAGATAACCATTTGAGGGTTGGAAGGCCTAAGATGGTTATGAGGCACAACCTCTCTTCCAGACTAAATTAGAACCATCAGATCCTGAAATCTACAGTCTGAGAATGCAGGTGAGCATGGAGGCTGTGACTCTGGACCGTCATCTTTTCTAACTGCAATGTGCCATGTAGCAATGAAAGCAACAGGAGAGGGTTGKGGAGAGAATTGAGGGGTGATTGACCTGCTAGACACAGGGAAACACTCATCGGGATGGCCTCCAAYTGTCTCTATACCAAYATTTCGTTTACATTGTCACAACACCCACGTTGGTCGMAAACTGCGCATGCACTATAAAGCAAGATGCGGTGAGGGCTTACCACAATTGCAACCGAGAATTTGCGAATGTCTTCATAGTTGTTCACAATGCCCATGYGCTTCAGCGCCATGAGACGGCTGTAAGGGTTACTGTCCACAACCTCTCCACTCATCTCCTGCAACAATTTCAAAAAACTTTGAACATGAGATTCAACAATGTTAATGGTGTAATCCACATCATGCAACTCWYAAAAGCGGAGAAARCAAATCACAGTTGCATTGATATACSAAGGGCAATGAACTCCTAAACATACCCCGAATTCATRGTTTTGAAATGACCAATATAACAGATCATATCGAGTAAAATACAATTCAGATGAAAACAAATCCAATATCACCATGATCAGTGAAGAAAATTGCATATGTAGGTCAAACAATATTTAAAATTCGACTCGAGAATCCTCATACAATCTCCCCCAAACCCTTTGAAACCACAATTTGGCCTTCTTCAAGAAATAATGAAATAACAACGCGAATCTAGACAATCTAATGTAGAACAACAACCTGACAACGAAGGGATCGAAGAAATTGGATCGAAATGTAAGCCATACCTTGATTTTAGGCCGCGCCATCGAGGCAGGCTGCGCTTTCGCCAGCCCTGCAATTCTCTCGGCATGATCCTTAATCTGCACAGAAAGAAGACCATGACAAAAGTCTGCAATCATACTTGAGTTGCGCTCTACTTGCACATAAAAAGCGAAGCAAAGAAGGAAACCGTCTTAAGCAATCGACCTGCGTATCATCCATGCCAGAGACGAAACCCTAAACCAGATGCAACATTAAAAAGAAAAACGCCATCGCACCAGATTGAGTTCCGAAGAGTGCACGGGATCGTCCGCCACGGCAGGTTGCAGCTTGTTGACGAGGGCCAGCAGGGCCTTCACCTCGTCCTCCATGGCGATCCGAATTGGGGAAGGCGAAGAAGCAGAATGGCCCAAACACAAGACCAGGGATCCACCAAGTCAAGCACGATGTGCGCTGCTGCTGGAAGTCCTTGGACCTCGGGTTCGTCTTGAAGAAGAAGACTACCGTACGCTCGGTCGGATACGAATACGGTATATGCTTGCTTGTAAAATACGCCGGTAATAGGTAGGAAGGAGGTCCATAAAGCGCCCATCTAAGAGCTGAATCTGAATTTTGKGGAGGTGAAACTTCTTGAAATTTTTTTCAGAAATTTTTTCTTAAAAGACAAGTGGAATTGGCATCCACCCAAAGTCGTTTCATATTTTTTTGGAGCTTTGAAGAATTAGTTATGAATTTTTGAAGTCAAAATGGGAGAGGACTCTAAAACCTCTTATCTCCTAAAATGATCATTGTTTGTACATTCTTGTAAAGATGAAAAGCAACAGTAGACTAAACTTTTTTTGTGGAATTATTTTAGACACCATTCAATTTAGAAGGACCTTGCAATGCAAATCACTCTTGTCTTTAAAAAATAACCATTTCTAGTCAATACTAACAAGAATAAGTGATACACCTCAATAAATAATGAAACAAGAATATCATTGAGTGCCTAGAACATGTGGACTAGGCTTTGTTTTATTGCACAAACAAAACAAAACAAACATTTAAACAATCACATACCAAGGCAAAAAGTGATTCAAGTACTTGCTCATTGTGCTTTCAAACATGATCATGGAAACTATACATTCTATTCCTCACTCATCCCTTTCCATTGACTAATTTATAGGCCCCACCTTGTCTTTTTAGTCAAAATGTAGTAGATTCTAGAGATTCTCACTTAATATACTATTGAGGATATGATAGCGCCCACGAGAAGCCTCAAATTAAATGGTTTAGGATAATTTCTATACATGTGTCATTTCTTATAACCCACATATCTAGTTGTCAATATATCTAGCAATTTGGAAGGCTTTGTTATAGTCAAATTCAATAAATTTGTTCAAAATGAGCAACATTAACAAAATGTTGTATAATTTACAATCTAATGTTGAAAATTACCTATGCTATTGCTAAAGTTGCATGTTTAATCACTTTGCTAAACTATTGTAGTTGCAATCAAATTAAAAATCTATATGGAGTACAAAGACGATAGTTTGTCAATATATCATGTTGCATGAATTTTTTTTTGTTAAAGCCACTAAAAAGTCAAATTTAATTTGGTTCAACAAACTAACTTTGCTTACAAATATACCACCTTGCCTAATCTATAGTATCCAAGTATGGTCCAATTCAAACAATTATCTAACAAGACAAATATTCCCTTGTTCCTTATTACTATTTATTTTTATTTTTTCCATTTGCCCCAAAATATTTTTTTCTTTTAGCAATGTACTTCAAGCTTATTTTTAAGCTTAACCCCTAAAGAACCATTGTCCCCTCGGGGGACAAATGAGATTTCGGGCAGGTACCTACGGGCTGAATTTTTTATGTGATTTTTTGAAATTTTTTTGGGAGATAGAAAAACTGATGAACTTCGTGGGAATATAATTGTTTTTCAATCGGTGCCTAGGAACAAAAGTTATGCCCAAATAAGCTCAAAACTAGGGAAACCGGGCAACAAAAAAAATTTTGCAAAAATTTTAATTTTAAAATTTTTTTTCCTCGTAGATTATACTTTTTGTATATTTGGAATGCTTTGATTAGGGCTGCAAATTTAAAGGAGATTTACTCTGGAGCATTTTCCTCTTCACTGTCGCTGTAGAAGTATGCTGACGCTTGTTTCTTATTTCCCGAACTACACATGGCACAAGCACATACATCTCACATATCACGCTGATGCAGTGACACAGCAACCAACAAAAGTGATCATGTTGCATACTGATCATGTGCAAACACAAGGATCTCAGCGGTTTCCAAAATGAAAATCTACATCTTAGGCAAGAACATCATCTGCCAAGACAGCAAGACTCAACAAATGACATCAATGATATCCACTGTACACAAAACCAAAATGCACCCATAAAGTCATCAAGACGGTAATCTAGCAAGCATCATGAATAACAGGGAAAAGAATCCATTTTTGTTCTGTCAACAGAATAGTGTAGTACACAGAAAGTTTGCAAACTGCTACCATACCTGGCAGCTGGCAAATTATTCTCTCTTGGTGCAGTTTGCCATTGCTGGCCTGAGGGTGTTCCTCTAGAACCAGAGCTCTGACGACCTCCAAACTCAGATGCGCTATCATCCTCTGCAAGTTCGTACACACAGTTAACTCATAATTCCTAACTGTTCCTAAGTGCTCTAATTTACTCAAATTCACTTAATTTATGTTGGCATGAATTAAGATAATACTAATCGACACCATCTATTCTCTGGAACATAGTAGAAGGGCATGTGAACAGGTCGACTGGCAGGGAGTGGCAGCACGGGTTTAGGAAAGTCAGAAGTAATGCTCAAGCTACATGAAAAGACAGTAAAGCACTTGCTAGTATTTCCTGAGAGCAAACTACGGTAAAATCTAGGCCGAAAACATCCTACAGAACAGACTTATCGACTACACCTTTCCATCAGCTGCAAGACTCAGAGTAACTAACCCAAATGAAGATTGCCAAGAGCCTTGCTGGAGTTTTCCACGGATAAGGTCCTTCTAGTTTGACTGTCACCATRCAAGAGGAAGTGATAAGCTGATAAACGAGCAGGTAACAAAGATTTTGGGAAGGCACGGCAAAAATATTGGACAAACCTAAAATGTGACAGTCACAAATGCATCATATCAGTTATGACATGAATCTACAAACAACAAAGAAATAGAACAATCCGCAAGAGGGACAGGCTGCTCCGGTTCATTAGATGCTGCTTCCAGAAACTGTTGCGACTCTTCTAAGAAGATCGTCGTATGATTCTAAGCTCCACGGTCTAGAATGAAAAAGAAATACGTGAGTGAAATTACCTGGTGTTGTGATCACCTACTTGGCCCTTTCCATCCCCTTTTTCAGTGCGTTGAGGTGGGTTCGTGTACACGTTGTCATAGTCCTGATCCCTCCAAGCGCTTTCTTTCTTTTTGTTCAAAACATTTCCATTGTGTGGCTCATCTTGCTCTGACCAGGAGTATTCGCTTCTTTTACCATCATTATCTCTATCCCTTGATCCTCGTGGATACATTCCTCCAGTATCCGCTCCAGGCGCAGCTGCAGCAACATCCCGACATCTTACGACTTGCCACAAGCAGTAAACACTCACCATAAAAGAGGAGCAGAGCTTCAGAAATCAGCAGCTTCGTCATCTGCTTAAACCTATTTAATAGGCGGACATCTAAACAAGTTTCTCAGACTATTTCCCACTCACCAGTTGGTTGATCATTTGCTGAACCGTTGTTGTTTCCTCGAGTATTGGAACCCGACCGTGAGACACCGCTAAATGCTGGCAGTCTGACAGGCATATTTAGTGAGACAAATCAGGACCAAGGGAGCGTTTGAAACTTAATATAAATATACAGAGATGATGATGAACAAGTGATTTTCAAGAAAGCCCAATGCAGATGCAATATGCTATGACGTACCCACTGCTTCGTCTATGATGTGGTAAGTCAGCTAAGAGCGCCTGGGCTCGATTTGAAGACTTCTCATAGAGCTTCTGACTGTCATCGTAAAGTCTTGGGCTGTTTATGCCGTCACTAGAACCCCCCTACACAATGTAAGGCCGAATCAATCCCCTTTACATCTGAGCTGAGAATCTTGACATRSATTGACTAGTCAGATGACCTCTCATGTCGCGCACACAAATTAGTCACATTCATAGCAATTTAATTACAACTTCAGTTCTCTMAGAGCAAAGAYGAAAAGCCAAACARAAACCCTCKAGGATACAAAGGCACTCAAGATCMCCATCAAGGACAGCGCTATTAAGGTGCCTTATGAAGCTAATTCATGCAAAAAAATATTCCTTGCCAGTACCGAAAGCTTTGGAAATTGAAACCAAGATAACTCAGAAGTAACAGACCTACAACAGAAGCAGATGTGGGCTGCACTATGCTACACTAACATGACGATAACGTTGAGAAGGTTCAAAGAGGCCGAGAAAAAAACTAGAACTTGCAACTAAGTCTACCTCAGAGCGACTTTGGAATGAGGMATCGTGAGAACCTCCCACGGGTTTTTCTGATGTCCTCTTGCTGCAATCAATACTCACTGTATGTTAATTGACCGAGGTACTCAACACACCAAGAGAGCTGTAGATGTTGTCCAAATGAAGATGACATAAGTACATTTTCAACTCAAATAGAAAAGGCTGAACTTGAAGACAGAGGCGATCTTACTTGGACAATGACACACGTGCCTCAAGAGCTTCAGAAGGATCCACTACAGCGGAAGGGTTTCCACTGATCTGCCTGGGACCTCCTGCTGCCCCATGTCTTGAATGTTTGGCTTGCGCAACAGGTCCTGTAACTGAGGTGTCCTTGTGCTGCACACATAACAAACGATTTTATTGTGTCACGATTTTCTCAACGTACATCGAACGGTAATGAAATTCTGCGAAACGAACAAACCCAAGCCCTTATATATATTAGACATTCTGACATTACTTTCAAAAACCAAGCAGAGAAAGCCATTCTCAACCAACAGAAGCGTGGCGTTGACTTGAATCGTCGTCAAAAAATGCTAATGAACATTTGAATACTCAAGGTTGTGCTAACAGTCGCTAGTGCGAACTCGTCCACCTACCTCATCTGCAAAAGACTCCACGATGGCCAGCAGCAGAGGTCGAGAATCATGACTATCAGACTTGGGTTCACCGGTGAGTCCCAGAATGCCCTCCAATTCAGTTCGGTTGTAGGCCCTCGGCTGTACACCAAAAAATATTTATATAAGAAAATGTGAAGTTTCCACGTAGGGCATTGAGTCATGGTGCACAGGTATCTGACGCATACACTTAGGCTGTTCGACAGCAGTACCTGGTTGAGCTCTGGCATATAAACCTTCATCGTGCGCTCCAACTCACACCACTCCATATACTCGCACACCAATGCCATCAACAATTTCCCTGCTCATCATAAACAGATGAATAAGAAGGAGCAACTGAAGAAAGTGTGAACCAGAAATGACTAGGGCACGATGAACCCCGTGCAATCCTCAAAATTAGTTTGTAAACAAAAATATAACTACATATACCACCATGTACAACKCCAGTCAGTAAGGTTGTAAAAATCGCCCACAATGACAGGGCCAAAACTAGTTGGACAACAAACGAGAGGAAAGGAAAAAGAGTCATGAAGTAGCGAGTCCTGGAAAAATACTAGAATTGTGACCCTTGAAAAGAAGACAATGACATGCCTGAAGACGAAGTGTGCAATTTCTTTGCCCGCTCATTGCATGTTCCAAGCAAGGAAAAGATTGTGGAGCCATTGCTTTCTGCTTCATGGTCTTGCTCTTCCATGGCTTGAAAGACAGTTGCTCTCAGCTCAGCCTGGAACCATTGGTACACATCTCAGCAGATCGTACACAAGTGTAGCTGAATAGCTTCGATTTTCCAAAGCAATATATTGAATAGCTTCAATAGCTTCAATAGCTTCAATAGCTTCAATAGCTTCGATTTTCTAAAACAATACATTCCAAGTGTACATATTTCTGATGGTTCTTTCTCTTGGTTGATCCTAGGTTGTGCACTGTCCAATATGTTGAACTCGAAATATATAGAATCGGCGCTGATTGTTGCATACAGAAATACTCAATGAGGACATGGAAGTCGCATTCCACTGTAGAACAGAGGCCCTAGAAAGCCCTGATTCGCAAGGCTAACCTCTCAATGCTGCAGATTGGAAAGAGCTCTATAGGAAATCATTGCAAAAAATAAATTTCCTGGTGCGTTATAAACCAAGCAAATAGAATAAGCCACCCTGAACAGCATTCATAGAGAGAAAGGCAGTGCGCAATCCTGACGAAAGAGCGCTAAAAGTCTGCCAGAGATATTGCAGTGGAGGAACAAAGCTCACTCTGTGGAGTTCACGAAGGGTGTGCAYGGCAGAGAAAGAGCATACACTCCAATGGAATGTGACTTACATTGAAAGACACATCACAGATAAGAAAAATGTCCGATCCATCATCCCCAATACCAGAAAATCCGTCAAGTTTATGCCATTAAAGTGCTTCTCATCGGAAACCAGCTCACGCGTGTGTGCATGATCTCACAGCTATTAAGACTAAGAACAAATAGGATAGGTGAAATGCAAGCRGCACACATGATGCTTCTGGAGAACTGGATAGAGGATATTACGTACTCGAATTCTGGCGAGCACCCCCTTCTTCTCCAAAGTTTTCGTAACAAGATGTTTAAGATCCACCATCTCCCGCATGTAATCGTCCATAGCTGCTCCTCGTGCATAAACAAGCCTTCTCACAGGCCTCACGTATTGATAATAAGACACACGTCAAGGCGGCCTCGTAAGTACCAATCCACCTCTCACAGTGAGGATTACCACTGGACGTTTCTCGGAGCCTTGAAGAACGAAGAAAACCGAGCGGCGATCACAAGACAGGGAGCACTTCACCACGTAAGGCAATGCAACGTTCCGTCCAAAACTTAAAAAACCAAACTTGCCTATTAACCTCAAGCAGAGTTCCCTTCAACGAAACGCCCTTCCATCTACCGTCCACACGGTTCGATACATTGTCACTAAAGCCATTGCTCCCCCGACTCGAAGCACAAAGAAATGAAAAGAACAAAAAACAAATCCACTACCCTAACCCTCACGATTGTTCAAWACCTAAAACTTCATTCCCCAAGCAAGCGTCGGCAATCGCTCTTCAAATCAAATGCAGAGGTTCGCGGCACAATGCAGGCAGTCCACAAGATACGGAGTAAAGCTACACATCCACAAGAATGCGTGAACTTAAGGCCAGGTCTCCGTCCGCCCGTTTGTCTGCCACACTCTGGAGCTTCACACGAATCGGCAGGCGGGGATCCTGAACAGGTACGCCTCAACAGCAACTAAGGTTTCTCGAGAACCACGCCATGGCAGGAGGCGAGGTTGGGCTCGATCGGTTTCGACAGAACTGGCGCAGTCCACTGTAGCGTAATCCTTGACTAAGCTGAAGAAGTTGGCGAMATGCGATAGATTCAAAGCTTCGAGGGACCTGTGGGGCAAAAACAAACAAGTGCAGCAGAATGGTGCAGAAGAATGTCAGAGGAGAGAATGGGGGGGGGGCTCCCCGCCCTACAATGTCAGAGGTTCGAAGAAGGCGCCTGTCCGTCCGATCTGGGTTCCTTCGACGTTCCGTTGGATGAGGTCGGTAAGCTTATTGGAAGGGAGATCAGTTTTGGCATAAATTAAGGGGTAATTATTTGTCAAAAAAGGTTTCTAGATCTTTATTTGAATAAGAACGGTGTAACCACAAGGCTGTATCATAGGTTAATTCATTCACTAGCTGGACCTTGGATCTCCACTCCAATCCTAACCTTGTTGTAGAGTGTGAATGGGGTTATAAGGTAAGACAACCCATTGTTGTTATTTCTTTCATAGTGGTCACCAGCACCTATGAAGTGGCCCCATTGTGGTTTTTTTAGTTTTGTGAAATCCTGGCCACAACCAATGTCTTACATGATAGTGATGGAGTGATTAGTCATGAGGCCAAACTCCAAATTCTGACCACAATGGGTTGTCTTACCTTAGATAGGATTAGGAAACTCAAATTTCAAAACCAGAGTTTGTATCCTCTGAACATAGCTAAAAAATATTTGGCACAAAAGCCTTGCCCCTCCAAATTATCCCCTAAAGTCCTATTGTCCCCTTGGGGGACAAAATGGATTTTGGGCAAGCCATACAATCTCAATATATATAATGATTTTTTGAAACTTTTTGTGAAGATAGGAAAACACATTAGGTTTATGGGAATATAATTTTTATTTCAATTAGTCACTAAGAGCAAAAGTTATGGCACAGATGTCCTCTTTTTAGATGCGGCGGGCATAAACCACCTTACGCAAAAAAAAATTAATTTTAAAAATTAATTTCTTGTAGATTATAATTTTCTACACATAGGGAGCTTTGACTCATTCCATTTGGATATGTTAAGTGAAAGTTATGAACAATCTTACTTTTCGGGCACTTAAAGCATCTTCATGAAAAACTTATGTATCGCAATTTTGAATACATTTTTCACAATTTTTAAAAAATAATTGTTTGATAGGGTTAAGTTTGCTTGATGGAACAATCTTACCTTTGGGATTATTTTGTTTCAATCCCATCCAAGAGCAAATAACAAATTTGTTTTTTGTTCAATCTTGAACCTACTTCTATTTAACAATTGTTTAAAGAATGAAAATTAAGTGTGTGTTTTTTGAAATTTTTATCCTAGACTCTTGACTCAATTCTTCAACACAAAAAAACTGAAATTCAAAGTCTTTAGTGCAAAAAAATTCCACAAAGGGCAGTTGAAGTCATTTGAAATTGCAAGCCAATGTTAAATAAACTTCTTTTTTCCAACTTTGAATGCTCATATCTTTCAATCCGTATGGTCAAACTTCATGAAACTTTTACCACATGATCTCAGGCAAGTGAAGTATAAGATCTTATGGTTAGATTTTGAAAAAATATATTTTTTTCTTTCTTAGATGAATACAACAGAAATGGCAGTTTTGAGTTGTTTTTGACAGAAAAATGGCTCGGAACTTTAGGAGTGAAGATGAGAAATAAAAATACACCCATCCATAGGCGAAGCCAAAGCAAAGCTAGCCTTGACTAAAACAAGAGGACCAATGCCAAGGCTAACCAACCCCTATGAGGGGATTGTACCTAAGAGCATGGCCATCCTTACGCGCTAGGGTCTAACACTCTTCAAATGTGGATGTAAAGCACTAACATAGAATCTCAAATTGTCAAACATTGCATGCCAATATCCAAAATATGGCCGGGATGAATTGACCCCTCGCTTAGCCTCTTGGAAAAACACTAAAATTTTATATTTTCCTTACATGATAGAATTTGCAAATTTTGAATTCATATTTGTAATTAGAGGCCCCAAATTAGTAAAGAGGGGTGTAAAAGGTAAATTAATCAAGCACAAAATAGGGGGCTTTTTTTTTACTTGCACCCTGGGAATGACTTGGAGGGGCCAAATGAGGGGTCCAATTCACCCTAACCAAACCAATAGGGTGTGCTATTTCCAACTTTAAGCTAAAACTCAAGCTTGGAATGTGTTTTTATTGTTCTTTTCAAGGTTGGAACTAATAAGTTATGACACATGTCTTGAAGTAGTGAACAAGAAAGTAGGAAGTAGTGAGTGGAAAAGTAATTCTTGAATGATTGGAATTGTAAGATTCCAAAGATTGATCATTTGGTCCAGAGTACTTTTTAGCTCTCAATTTTAATTTTGGAAATAAAACTTTGAAAAAATTCTATCCCCCTATTTCCTATTTTCCTACATGGGAAAAATTTCCACTAGCTCTTACTCCTCACCATTTGCACCAAAATAGCTTAAATGATCAGTTACTATATAGGCCCTTCTCAATATTCTCTTGACATGTCAAAGAATGGCTCTTGAAATCACCAAGTTTAGTTGTTTTATCCTTTATTCTGCTTGATGAGTGGTCACTTGACTATTTATGGGTTGAATTTGGTGAGCAAAGGTGAGGGACGAGGAGATTGGAGGCCCTTCAAAATTAGATTAAAAGTTTGAGTGTGCCAAGTTTGGCAAGTAAGAGTAGCCTTGCTGTAAACCATGTCACTTAGTGATTATTTTGCAAGCAAAGTCTATGGTAGATGCCCCACTAAACATTGATGGAACTTATCCAAAACCTTCTAAGACAATCGAAAAGACTGCAAGACTTGAAACATACATTTTTTTTTTAAAACAATGAGGTACATTGCAAAATGCATCGGGATACAAAGCAGCCAAGCCACAAGGGTTTGACAAAGAGAGAATGAGAAGACATCAAACACCTAAAGGAGCTTACAAGAGATAGGCCCTTGCATGTTTCAAATAATAGAATCATCCACCCGATGTGCTATCACATGGAACTGTAGCCAATTGATGTCAAACCAATGTCAAATCCTACCAGCATGATGTGGCCGATGTTGAACTACTTGGTGAGCTTTCATTTGGGCCGCCCTATCTAAATCTACAGGAGCATCCTACAAGGCCTTACGGAAACAGTAAGGGGGCATTTTTCATGAGCAAACTCTTGACTATTATGAGAAGTCCAAATGAGACACAACGCTAGGTTTGGGAGTGTGTGCCAGACTGTCCTATAAGAATAGAACTTTATGAGGACATGAGAACCAAAAATAGCATACACTTTGACTAGCTAATCCTCTTATAATCTACAATCCCTTTGTGAGATGAGGTGGATAATACAATTATGGCACCAAGTGGTTCCATGAAAAATGATGTGATTATTAAAGATTAAATCCCATGACTTGTTTATTAAGATAGAATTGTCCATTACCACCATTCATCCAATTTCGACACCTAGCAAACCTTTACGTTAGTGATCTACCTAATACGACAATTTTAGAAACCTTTTATCATAATGGCAATGCACTTGGGGAACGGACACGGTTGCCCATGCTTTAACTAGGGTCTACTCATGTTTTAACACTTCACCTTTGAAACATCACATAAAATTCAGTTTTTGTCAGATTGTCTTCATTCTTTTTGCAAATGACTTCTCACAAACTTTTCTATCTCTCAACAAAATATGGGAGATGACAAATAGCTTCTCCAAAGTACCTAAATAGCAAATTTGTATGGTAATGGGCACTTCTACCTAAGTTGCCTTGCACAATTATCCCCTTCACATCATAAGGGAAAGGCACCCAATGGCATCCCTATACTGAATGCTGTCAAATTCTACAAAGCATAATCATTTCAGACTATAAATGTAGGTAGGCAGTACATAGCTTATTTCTTTGACCTAAAATAACAAGTAGTCTACTATCCCACTACATTTACCTTCTAGAATGAATGCATGACGTAGAAAAGGACGGCATTGGGTACATGGACGCCTCTCCCTTATAGCAAGTTGAGCAGCTTGGATAGGCCAGAACTATGAGCATGAGCAGACAACCCAATTTTTTTTTTTAAATTAATGATTTTTTATTAAATAAATAATAAATAAATTAGTATTATCTCAGTTATTTATTTTTATATTTATTTTAATTCATTTATATTTACTTATTTATGTATATTTATTTACTGGCCTTATTTTTTACACTTGCTGCGACACTAAAACGTCGAAATTGACATTTTTTGCGACATTCTTTCAACACTTTAGTACAGGGCAATGCCCGAGAAGGAGGGCATTTTGGGAAATAACGGGCTGACGAGGAGGGCGGAGCCCGACGAGGAGGCCTGTTATTTCCCAAAACGCCTGACGACGAGGAACCATTGCCCGACGTAAATCACGAACAGAAGGATGAAAAATCAAGGATGAAAAATCAAAGTTGGATGAGTAATGCATAATGCCCGATTACCAAGAAAACCCGTTACGCCTCAGAACCCTCCCCGCAAATGTACGGGGAAATTCCAAGGAGTGGTTTACGTGTCGAAAACAACATACCGGTACCTGGGTTTCGAAGGTATCCAGATTTCTTTTTCTTTTTCTTTTTCTTTTTCTTTTTCTTTTTCTTTTTCTTTTTCTTTTTCTGGGTTCCTTTTCCACCTCTGTCACCGCACATTTATTACACAGTATCGGATCCCAAACACTCTGACTGACACCGAAACTTCACTTCAAAGGCATTCTTCACGAAGCGCGCGTCACGCAAGGAGGATGGGTTTCTGTCCCCGGAGAGATTTCAATTTCTTTCGCCACGGCATGCTTTCAGCATCACGATCAATCCTGATCCCTGGAATGAATCCCGCACATCCCGATTCCTTCCTTCTTCAATCTTCATAATTGAGTAGTCTACCCGAAACGGAAATTTTATTTGAACTTCCGTAAGTTTGTTTCCGCCCATCCCGATCGATCACGGCGGTCTGTCACGGCGGTCGGATCGATTCAGAGCAGGGTTTTCACTTCGGAGCCTCACTCTGCTGCCCTGCTTCCGCTCATGCTCTTTCTTTGCACATCTATTTCGGTGATCACCTAGCTCATGATATTTCTTTGAATTCGATCAGTTCTGTGCATGAATTGAATCGAATCTCACCTTTCTTTAGATTCTATTTTTTCCCCGCACGTGTTGTAGGTGAAGACCGGCGAAGAAGCAGCTGAGGAGTTAGAAGTAACGCACTGTAGCGATTTTCAGAAACCCTAAACCAGTAAACCCTAGAAGCGTGTTTTGGGTTCGTGATTGCGATGCAGTGGAAGCCGCTGGGTGCTTGGTGCAAGTGTTCAATTGAGAACGAATGATGTGATTCAACGTGCTACCAGGGCGTTGGGGACATCATGTATGCACAATTCTCATGATCGAGTATGATATGGAAAAACCACTTAAATATTTGCTCGAATTACAGTATGGATTTTATGTTTCAAAACATATGCAGGCATGTTCCAAAACGTGCCAAAGTATACCGCCATTTTAACGAAATGGACGACGTTGCTACGAAAGTTTCAGTTGCCCCTGGTCCTTGTTCCTGGTACGTTTTGATTTATTGTAACTAATCTGTCATCAATGTTGACTTTGTGCAATTGCTGACAACAGCACTACACGAGTCAGTGATATTATTCCCCAAAATTCTATCGGATGCATGATTCCCCGTTCAGTGCACTAGCTAGTGCATGCAGAACATAGCCGGGACTTACAGAAGAGCTGGGCAAAATATCTTCTGTTGAACTCCTCAGTCGATAATCCATTAATTCAAAATCATTCTGCAGAAAGAGACTGCTAGCTAGCCCGAATCTTGTTTCGAAACCTTGAATGCATTGAAACAGACTCATTTCCATGTTGTTCTCGATCGATTCATTCTCGAAGTGCTGAAAACGTACCCAGCTTCAGTACGTTCTACCAAGCTCGAACTGATTTCGAGAGTTCCACTGAAATCCAAGTCAGCAGTCAGAGCCGATCGTGGCGGGGAATATGTTTGAGTCCGTGCCCAATGACGGTGACGCCATCTTCATGAAGGTCTGTCTGAATTCAAACACCCCTCCCCCCCATTCTTGAATTAGGAGCGAGGAAGTAGATTCATTTAGTTTGAATCATGTGGGTAGACTAGACACCGAATTTATTCGTGTCCGTGCAGGTGTCTTGGACGTCAAAAGTTCCTTTTTGACTGAAAGCTCGATCAACTGGATATGAACAATAATATCAATAAGTTTGATATATATGACTGATTGACATCGTGAAAGCGTCCACGACTATCTCGATAGTTTGGTACGATTCTAGGCACCAGAAGTGGGACATTCATCTGCACAAATCGAGCTCTCAAATTTAGGACGGCGCGCTGTAAGATTTGCGATTCAGGCCTCGCTCCCTGAATGAAATGTGCCGACCAAAGTCACGGAATTTCGACAATTGACTGACGTTAACAGTCTCTGTAACACTTGGTTCATTTCTGTTACCGCAAACAGATTCTATTTTGAAGGGCTCCACTATAATTGCTTCAAGCTCCAGGTGTTGATTCGTTCAGCTGGTTGACTGACGTCGTGAGCGTGAAAAGGGAGAGTCCATTATGCTGCCAAAGTTCTGGCAGCTAAAAGTGCAGAATTTTGTGCAATCTCGGAAAACTTAAATCTAGACCTGTTGTAGTCGTCTAAGGAAAGAATGCTCGTGTATCTCATTTTGGGGATCTGGGAATTTCCCAATACCGTCAATTTCGCTGAATTGGTGAAGTTCCATTACTTTGGTGTGGTTCAGGACGCACGGCCTAAACCCAAAATTTATACCTGTCTTAGTTCGTGGTCTGAAACTAGAGCTTTGTGTGAAGGTAATTGTGGTCATAGAGTCCCGCCAATTTATCGAAATTGAGGTTCAATTTCATTGAACTTRCCCAACAAATGTTCCTCAAGTGGAACAAACCTTCAGTTTCATTAGATTGGCGCAGTGTACCTTCAAGAAAGGAAGGGAAATTGAATGATTTACGAAGCCGGGACGGGGGCTTGGGGCAGAAAATCCTGACTTAGCAATGACGTACTTGTGGAGGAAAATTAAACACAACTAGGAAATGTAAATCAACGTGACAATGGCGCATGGAATATCGCCAATTCAACAGCAATTGTCTGATATATGTGGTGTTCGATCTCCTCTCTGCAGTATATCATGCACGACTGGGATGACGAGAGCTGTGTGAAGATCTTGAAGAAGTGTTACGAGGCGTTGCCTCCCGACGGCAAAGTGATAGCGCTGGACAACATGTTGCCCGAAATCATCGACTTTGAAGGAGCGGATCACATGGCTCTCCAATTTGACGTCCACATGATGGCCTTCAACGAATCCGGCGCGCGAGAACGCACCGAAGGCGACTACCGCAAACTGGGCTTGGCTGCAGGGTTTCGAAAAGTCGAGGTCGCGTGCAAAGTGGACATGATTGCTGTCACCGAGTTTCACAAGTAAGTCAATCAAGCAATCAAGCAATCAAAGCTTGCAGCATTGAAGGAATCATGGTTTGAACACCCAGATGGTGCACGTGCACGTACCTTGAACAGAAATATCTGTAGATGCACTCAACTTCAGAGCGAAATTGTGATCGCCAATGTAACCAAATTGACGTTGATACTTGAGATTTAGGGTTTGCAGAGCATCTGTGTTGCACGAAGAGAGCCAATGCTTGAAGTCAACTAGTCACACCGAAAGTCAACTAGTCACACCGAAAGTCTATACTTTAAATCAGGCTGTCTTGTTTGTTTGTTACGTTGAGATCTCCCGGACCATGCGTCCGCCGGTGGCGTGCTTGGTACAGTCGGAAAGCCCTCGGCAAGGAGGGGTGCACGGGCTCGGTTCTGTAGCGTTCCGACCTACAGGGTGAAAGTTATTGAATTTCGAAGATTTTATGAATCCGAAAATTAAAAGATTACTTTTACTTTTGTTTTGCTACCCGTCTTGTGGCAAAGTCACAGGGCACACTAGTATGATATGATGTGATGTGAGGTTTCACTGATAACATTTGCTTCTAATCTATGGATTGTCGGACCTTGTGTACAATTTGTACATTTTTTAATGGAGGGATAATTACTTGGAGCTAGCTGTGTACATATTACGTGAGGCCCTTGTTGCTAAAAGAGCATACTTATTAGTATTAGTATTATCAAAATGGCGAATTTCATCAAAATGGCAAAATTCCGTTATTTTGACACTTTTTAGAATTCAGATTGCCYGGTCGCATTTTTGCAATATGTGTCTCTATCGCGGATGTCCAAAATTTGTACTTGTCTTAGATGTTTCAAACCATGCAATTTGAAATCCAAACATGTCATAGATTTTTGACATCTACACATTGTCTTTGGGATCGCTAGGTGGCACCGAAACCACAAAGGCGGGATCGGTGGAGGAGCACGACAGCAAACCATCTTCTTTTGAACCAAAGAATGAACTCGCTGTGGAGAAGTAAACCTAAATCTATTTCCAAATTATGTTTCTTCCAAATCTCTATCCTATAATTTCCATCAATAGTACCCTAGAAACTACCATACCTAATTTTGATCAAGCSTTAATAATGGACAATAAATTCAAATGACTAGAAACTTCACTACAATGTAGATCAATTTTTCAAATCCTCTCATACTAATTTTCATCTCGATTTAAGGTATTGTTCAATTTTGATGAACATTTTTTCACTATTGACTTTTTAACCATTCCCAAGATCCTTTAGAAATTGCTAAGTATACCTAGTTTCTGTTTAGCTTAGACAATGGACACTAACTTCAAATGAATTAAAACTTCATCACAATATTGATCAACTACTCAAATAACTAATTTCATCCCAATTTAAGTTACTATTCACATTTGGTAGACATTTTTACACTATTGATTTCTAATCTTTCAAAGACTCCATACCTTGATTGTATCTTAAGTATGTACAACTTATAGATCTCAAGTCCAGTGTAACCAAGTTATTGATACAAGGTAGTAAATAAGCTAAGAAAAATACCCTCTAAGTTTCATTGCTATAACACAAAAACTCGATAAGGTTGAAGCTTTTTAATACAACCTTTTTAGCTACYTTAGATTCCAAACACCTTTATTTTGAAGCTTTATAACTCCTCTGTAATAGATTTAAATGTGAATTTTAGCATCATAGCTCAGCAAGTATTCAAACACTTGGATCCCATAGTTTTCTTTGATTTAAAACTTTTTCAAAATACAACACAAAATTCCTCATTACAATGCTTCTTCCAATATTGAATCACCAATGGCGAATTTTATTAAACTGGCGGTATTGAGTGTGCCATTTTCACCGATGAAGTTTGAACTGCTTAAGTGAAATCTAGGACTAGTATAGATTTTATGTCATCTATGACATATGTAGATGTCAGAAATCCATGACGTATTTAGATTTCAGACCGTGTGATCTGAAACATCTAGTACATTTATAGATTTCAGGTATCTAAGTCAGGTATAAATTTCAAAAATCTAGGAGGGGTTTAGATTTAAGACTGCGCGGTCTGAACTGAAAAAAGTGCCAAAATAACTGAATGCCACCATTTTAATGAAATTTGCCATACCAACAAAACACACAACTTTGCACCAAGTGCATCCTTCACCTTCAAAGCATCAAGAAATTATATAGAGAATTRAAGGTTGGAACTTATAAGGTTATGACACATGTCTCATAATAGTAAGCAAGAAAATAGGAAGAAGTAAGCAGGAAAGTAATTCTAGAATGATCAAAATTGGAAGACTGGTTAGACATTGGCTATTGGTCATGAGCGCTTTTTGACTCCCAGAATTCACAGTAATTTTAATTTTGGGAGTAAATTTTGAATTTTTTTGCTATCCCCATATTCCCTATTTTCCTCTGTGAGAAAAATTTCTATGCCCTTCGTCAAACTATTCACAATCTCTTCCAAATAACTCAGATGAGCAACTACTGGTGCTTCAACTTTACATGAAAAAAGGGTAAATTTGGTTGCCACATATGCTCTATCCATTTTGTTTTGCACATTCAAATGAGTACTCCCTCAATTCCGCTAAAAGCTTTTGGAATTCTTCCTGCAAAGACTATAAGTCAGCCTGATTAGGAAGCTTTTGGTGGAACTTATAGAGAACTGTATGTTGCAGCCGTCTTCCAACCACAATTGAAAGTGATTGTACTGATTGAGCACTTTCAAATTATCAAAGGCATTGAAAAAGTACTGTCTCAATTCTGAAGTTGACAACTGATACAAAATGCCCACTTTCTGTTCAACGACATGCCAAGGTCCACCGGCATCCCAAATGTCCATGCATCCCAAAAGTGGATGTGCCTTGGTCAACCTTGATTGTAACTTTCAATATAACCATTTTGGTACTTGATTTAAGTTGAGAAAAAAGAAGCTAGCAAGCAAGGTTGGTTTTGGTTTTACGACAAATGGCTACGTGGCCTTTTTGCAAAGAAGGTTTTTAGTTGTCTCGCTTCTTCATTCTTTTGGGCTAGAATTGAAGGTGGCTATTTTGTAAGCAATTTTGAAGCTTGGTGGGATTATCTTTTTTCTAATTGTAAAGAAACAATTGGCATTAATAGGTTATTGTAGGAAGTTACAATGGTAATGACTTTCAAAATTTATTGTRGCATTAGCAATGATAAGATTTTTCAAATTAGTTAGGAGACTACAACAATAAGGAAAAAAAATTGTAATTGAGCCTTGGGGAGGTCACTATGTGGAAAGTAGAAAACCATGTGGGTTAATCCCTAAATGACCAAACTATGTGCCCGAGGAGTAGCTTTGAGGCCTAACAACTTTCATAACTTTTGACTACATGGTTAAAAAGTTATTGCATGATACGCAGTTTTTTTTATCTTTAGAGTTTAGACAACTCAAGCAAGCCAAAACAATTCTATAAAGATCACTTTCTTAATAAATAAAAATTTGAAATTGTTCTTTTAGATTTATATACATATGTGGAAAGCTTTGAATCATTTCATTTTGATTGAGGAGATGAAAGTTATGAGGAGATTTGGTTTGCCGGTGGTTATGGGCTCTCTTCACTAAAATAAACTTTGAAGTCCTTTACTTAACACAATTTTCAAATTTAAAAAAAAAAACTTTAGATGTAGATTGGTTATGATAGCATTGCATCAGTGGGGATTGGTATTTTTCAATTCCATAACTAAATTCTTAACAATTTAGTGTTTTGAATTATTTTTTACTTCTTTCTACTTACAACTATTTCTTATATGTTGTTCAATTCCAAATGATCTTAAAACTTCCAAGCAAGTAGCCAACTTGCCTTGAAAAATGAATCCAATGAGTTACCACCATTTTGGACATTTTTTCATACACATGTGACCTTGTGAAGTGTTGTTCCCTGTTTTTTTGCATGCATTTGTGACAATTCAAATGCTAATATCTTTCAATCTATATGGTGAAAATTTCTGAAAATTTTTCCACATCTTTTCATGCTAGCTTACTACAAGATGCAATGGTTATGGTTGAGGGACCTATTACTAACCGACTCCTTATCACCAATCAGGAAGGTGTTGTATTTTCTGACTAAGGTTGGAATAGATTTTCATTTTCTCCTTGGAATGCATGTTTTTGATTTTTTCAAGGTTTAGACCAATAGCTTCATGACATATAAGGGAGCAAGAAAGTAGGAAGCAATGAGTGGGAAAGTAGTTCTTGATTGATTGGAATTGGATGACTCTAGATGTTGATTATGGATTAGGCCCAACTGTGGCCTTTCAAAATTCATAGTAATTTCATTGCAAGAGATAAAATTACCAAATTTTTGCAATTTCCATCAATTCTGTCAATGCACCTCCAAAAATATTTTCTTTGCCTAACACTACCCTAGAGCATGTCCACAATTGCTTATTTGATCGGTTATGGATCCCTCTACCGTACATGTGTCCCCAATTTTTTTTTCTCTAAAATTTGGTACTTGTAAGAGAAATAGTAGTTTTGGAGTGTTTTTGGTGAAAAAACAATCAAAAAAATTTAGGGGTTTGTAAGTCCTTGAATACCTTCGTTTTGACTTTTGAAGTCCGGGTTAATCCAACAGGACATCATTTTCTCTTACGCTTCCAAGTTCCAAGGTAATTCAAGAGGGTGTCAATAGGGAGGATTTGAGGGCAAAGAATGGTCTTTTCAAGGCCATTCCCCTTGCACTTCCACAGCACTATTGGGAACCAATCATTGCTGTCAAAAAAGAATTTGAAAAAAAAAATCTTTTTTTCCCCAAAAAAACGTAATTAGGAAAAAAAATTCCAAAGTGACACAGGCACGACCACATCAGATCTCTATTGTGGCAAATTTTGGGAATGTGGGAACTCAAGATAACTCGCATTCTCTACTACCCCTCAAATCCCCCTAATGCATTCAATTCTTTTTAAGCCTTAATTTACCTCTAACACTTGGACCACTTCCCTAACTACCTAGTCCATTCCTTAATGGTCAAATGAGATCTTTAGATTTTGCCCACCTTATCTTGATCACTAGGTAACCTTTAGACCCTTACAGTCCACCCACAATTCCCTTCATTTAGCCTCTTGACAACATTGAATTGTTGGGTTGGTGGAAAAAGTGTAGGTTAGAGTCAAGCTACTTGAGAAGATTTTGCTTCTACTTAGATGCTCATTTCTTATCTATTTCTAACAATGAGTCTATTTTCTCTCCTAGTCCTCCATTCCCCTCTAATTTAGACATGTTTTTGATATTTGGACTTCCCAAGCTTTTTTTTTTATCCGACTTCCAAAAGAAATTCAAGATTTCTTTTGATACTTCAACGTCAAAACAAATTCATAATGTTTTAAATTTTCATGGCATATTACGTTTTGACACTTTAATGTCACAAAAAGTGTTGAAAATACCTCTTTTAGTGATGTAGATAGGTCATAGATGCCATATAAATACATATGTATGCTTGTATGTGTGAAATTAAATGCAAACCATAACACAATTGCATCCATTACATTCTCATTTATCATAATTTCATTTGTCAAATTTGTAAAATCTCTACATAACTTTTCACCAATATAATGTTGTTATATCCCATGTCAAAGTAGAACCACCTATAACTAACCAAATAAGGAATTTGGACAAATATGAAGCAATGGAATGCAAGGTAAATATTTTTAGAGGTGTGTTGATAAAAATAATGAGGATTGCAAAAACTTTGGTAATTTTATTGCATGAATTGAATTTATTATGAATTTTGAAAGCAAAAAGTGCTCCGGACCCATAGCCGATCTCTAGACTCTTCCAATTCCGATCATTCAAAAAACTACTTTTCCACTCATTGCTTTCTGCTTTTTTTTGCACTACTTTGAAACATGTATCATGAACTTTTAGTCCCAACTTTGAAAAGATGAAAAAAACCATTCTAGCCTTGGTTGGAAATAAGTCAATCTTTGGTTGGCTATGGGGCACTAGTTGGTAATGGGTGGTTCTACCTTAGTGGAAAACATGTATGGTTAGACCAAATGTGGTACTTAAAGTACAACATGTGGAGGCCATCCAATCCCTAGAGGTCTCGGGATCTAGTTGGGCCTTTGCGGCTTGTTGGATCTTTACCTAGCTAGCTTTGTAGCTTGTTGGAATGTTGGGCCTTGGGACTCGTTGACCTTCTAAAAAAATAAAATGCTATAGACTTAGTTCCCTACCTATATTTACATCTAGACTCAACGCTTGTAAGTTCACATTTTTTAACTCACACACTAAAGTCTTTGAGATATTATATCTACATTCAAATCTCTACCCTTATACACCAACACATTTTCTAGAACAATAGAGTCTAATAGAGTAATAGTATCTAACAACACCAAAAATGTTTGTTTAGGTTGCAAAAGTTCATTGGTGTAATTGCAAGAGCCACCAATATATTTTTTGTCACTTGTAGCGTGATGGATTTGTCCTTTGCTATAACTTTTGAAGCATGAATTTGATGGACTTGAATCTTTTCAATGGAGATGGATATTTTCCTTTTAATTATATTCTTTTTTTTTTAAATTAAAAATTAAATAGTTAAAAGTGAGTTTTGCTTGTCATTCTTTTAGATTTGTCATTCTTTTAGATTTAGGGTTTTTGAGTACTAAAGAATATCCAAAAAATTTAATGGTTTAGGGTTGAAATATATCTAGTCTCGTTCTCTTACAACAAACTCGCATGTTCTTACAAAGGGCAATTTAAAAACAAGTTATTTTATGTCCTCCATGTCACACTTACTTGATACTTGTTCAACATGCAACGTTATATGTCCAATGCAACAGTTAGTTTGATTTTTCTATTAGATAGGATAATCCTATGTAGTACTCACGAACTACACTTGTTGATAATAGTTACAATAGATCTACATTATAATTGATGGCCCTATATCAACCAACGAACTTATTCTTTTAATACTCAATGCCAAAATCCCATTTTCTCGCAAAATGCTACAAAAACAACCACCCATCTTTCTTGCAACCATCCATTGATGTGTGTAGATGTCCTAAAAATTTGAAAAAACGTGTGAATCGCTTAAAGATCCACAAATGGTCTAGTCATATGTGTCATATGTGTTTTCAACTGATCCAACAATTTAGCAAAAAGCATATTAATGAAAAATTGTGTGAACATTTCATGAATGAGATGGTTGAGAGAGTGTTGGATGAAATTGAACTATAGTTTGCACTTCATATAATAAGAGATATGTATCACATATATGTTTGTAAGACATCTTTCTACACTACCAAAAAAAAAAAAAGATGTCGCTTTCAACACTATTTTGGTCAACCCTTTTTTCTGACGTACCGTTCTGATAATAATACAGCTTCTGTGATTTCTTTTTCATTTCTTTCTTTTTCTTTTTGACATTTCTTTTTCTTTTACTGTTTCTGGCATCCTTTTACCGGCCAACTGCCAAGTTGACTGCTGATACAGAAGCATAGCGGCGTCGCGGCTCATCAGATGATATAGTATCACCCACACTGTCGGATCCCAMCAAACACTCCGAGAAACTTTCGTCACGCTCTCATCAACACGCTCAATCCTGATCCCTTGAACTCCGATTGCATGCACACCCCGATTGCTTCTTCTTCTTCATCGAAATTGGAAGTATCCGAAATCGGAATTTTGAACATCAGTTTCCGGAAATCCCCGTCTGTCACGATCGCGGCGGATTCAAAGCTTGTCGGAGCTTCTTCACAAGTGCTGCAACTGAGTGCGCGCGCGCGCATTCCAGGTTCGTACCCTGCTTCGGCTCATGATCTTTCTTTCTTTGCATATATTTCGAGGAACATCTCATGACATTAATTTCTTTGAATTTAGTTTTTTGTGAATCATCCTCACCTTTCTTGTGACTGTACTTATGATTCGGCAAGTGTGAGAATCGAAGGCAGGCCACGAAGCTGCTACTGATTAGTTAGAAGTAACGTGGCATAGGTCTGAGATTCGTGAGCCTTAGAGAATTTCTGTCATTCTTGTCAAAKCAAGTTTCGTAGGTGTTTTTTTGTAATGTATTGATGGGTTTGCTTGTTCCGTCACCGGTGTTGCGATACTAGTTTCAGATAGATTCAGATATGTAGCTCACTGCAGCTGGTGTTCGGTTGTTGAGCTTGTTGCAGTGAGAGGCAAATCCTGTTGAAAGCGAGAAGCACTTGTACAAGTGATTCTCGCTTGGGAAGTACTACGTGGTAGCTGAGTACTTGAGATGATTTTGTTGTTCTCTGTGAATTCTCGGGCTATGAGTTGGACTGTGAATCTGTCGCACTGTCTGTGATTGTAGAAGTTAGTGGTAGCTGATTGATACAATTCTGTTGCACTTGATCTCTGTGGACATTCGGGAGCTGTGGGAAATCATCAGGCTGTGACGCGTGCTCTGACTCTCTTGCAGTGGCTTCGCTTGCCGAACTTTTGGAGCTTGAACACCATGGCCCCTCCCATGGCCACCATGGACCCGACGGCCAGTAGTATGGACGTCGTGCCCTCGCTCCCTGCCACCAGCATCGACAGCGTCCGCCTCGCAGCTATCCAAATCGTCACCGGCGCTTGCCTCCCAGGCGTCGTGGCCGCCCTCGTCCGCCTCCAAGTCTTCGAAGCACTCTCCCGCGCCGGCCCCAACGCTTCGCTCACCGCCGCCGAGATTGCGGCTCTCGCACTCCCAGAGAAACCCATCAACATCTCCTACCTCTCCCGTCTCCTCCGCATGGTGAGCGGCAAGCGCATCCTTCGCGAAACCGTCACCACCACGAACTCCTCGGACGTCGACGTCACGGAGCGTCGCTACGCTTTGGAACCCGTCGCTCGCTTCTTCGTCGACGACCTGGAGCGCGGCTCCTTCGTGCATATGCTGCTCATTAACCAGCCACCCCACTTCGGCAGCACTTGGCAGCACTTGCATGAGGCTGTGGTGGACCAGAAGGAGACTGCGTTCGCGAGGGGGCATGGAGGGCTGAATGCGTGGGAGTATGCGAAGCAGAACGCGGAGTTTGACGAGTGGTTTAACAAGGCGATGTCTGCAAACTCGAAAATCTATTTGAAGGCGGTGCTGGACGAGTACAAAGGCTTGGAAGGCGTGAAGGTGCTGGTGGACGTGGGAGGGGGGCTGGGGTCGGCGATGAAGCTCGTCACGGAGAGGAATCCGCACATACGAGCTGTCAACTTCGATCAGCCGCATGTGATCAGCGCGTGCAAGCCAATGCCGAGTAGGATTCCGAAACTCAGAGATCCATCGGCGTTGATTGCTCTTGCAATTCTTAATTTTGAGCCCTTCTTAAA
The DNA here is from genome assembly GCA_006891605.1 of Pleurozium schreberi. NCBI lineage: Eukaryota > Viridiplantae > Streptophyta > Bryopsida > Hypnales > Hylocomiaceae > Pleurozium > Pleurozium schreberi. The sequence continues at coordinate 155,707 of VACF01000975.1, read as the reverse complement.
TTAGGAGGAAGAAGAATAGAGAACTTTGAATCATGTGTGTAGACAAGACACCGAATTYACTTGTCAGAGACTCAAGTCAGTGCAGAGAAATTTGGACTTGAAATGTGACCGTTTCACTGAAAGATATTGGATAAGAATAAGAATAATAAGTTTGATCAAATGACTTATTGACATCGTGAAGGTGTACACGACTGTCGTCAATCTCGATAATTTGGTGCGATTCTCGGCACCACAAATGGGACATTCATCTGCACAAATGGAGCTCTCAAAATTAGGGTTTGCGCGCTGTAAGATTCGCGATTCCGGCCTCGCTCCCTGAAAAGTGCCGCGACCCAAGTCACGGAATTTCGACAATTGACTGACGTTGATAGTCTCTGTAACACTTGGTTCATTTCTGTTACCGCAAACAGATTCTATTTTTGAAGGGCTCCACTATCATTGCTTCAAGATCCAGTGAGGTGTTGATTCGTTCAGCTGGTTGACTGACCTCGTGAGCGTGAAAAGGGAGAGTCTATTTTGCTGCCAAAGTTCCGGCAGCTAAAAGTGCAGAGGTCTGTACTTGCAATTGCGCAAACTTTAAAATCTACACCTGTTGTAGTCGTGTATGGGAAGACTGCTCGTGTATTTTGGGCAATTGGGAACTTCCCCATAGCGTCAATTTCGTCAAATTGGCGAAACTCCATTATTTTGGTGTGGTTCAGGAAGCGAGGCCCAAACCCCACATTTACACCTGTCCTAGTTTGTGGCCTGAAATGAGACCTTTGTGGAGATTTATATTTGTTGCAATTTTTGGCGCGTGGAATACCGCCAATCGAGCGAAATTGACGTTCAATGTCGTTGAAACTTGCTCAATGTTTCTCAAGTGGAACGGACCGTTAGTTGCATTAGAATAGCGCAGTGCACCTGGCTTCTTGAAGAGAAGAAGATGAATGCTTTAAGAAGCCGATTATGGTGGAAAATACTGACTTAGCAATGATTTATGGCTGAACTGCACTTTGCGTATTAATTTGCCTATACAAACAAGCACAAGAAGCAGTAGAAGCACAACCAGGAAATGTAAATGCGAAAATGGCGCATAGAATATCGCCAAATCAAAATCATTGACTGCCGTTTTAATATGTAGACTCCATCATTCTCCTCTTTGCAATACATCTTGCACGACGGGGATGACGAGAGTTGTGCGTGAAGATCTTGACGAAGAGTTGCGAGGCGTTGCCCCACGACGGCAAAGTGATAGCGCTCGACATCTTTGAAGGAGCGCATCACAGTGAGGGCTCTTCCAACTTGACATCCACGTGATGCCCTTCAACGAATCCGGGGTACGAGAACGCACCGAAAGCAACTACCGCAAGCTCGCAAACGGGGCTTGGCTGCAGGTTTCGAGAAGTCGAGGTCGCGTGCAAAGTGGACAGGATTGCTGTCACCGAGTTTCACAAGTAATCAAGCAAGCAAGCAAGCAAACTATCAAAGCTCGCATTGAATGATTGCTTTCAGCAACCCAATGAACCGCTCAAGTGGAATGTGAGAAATTCGTCACGTACTCACTGAGATTCGTGCGGAGTTTTTCCACCACCTGCAGGCTCCGTGCAAAGCTTTGMATCTCGTGTGACCCACAAGTGCAAAAAAGCTTTACAAACGAGGATAAACGACAATTTCCGCCGTTAATTTGGCGACATTCGCCAGAAATTGTGATATTTCATCTTCAGAAGGTATAATTAGTTTCAAGCCATCAGCATCCCTGCAGTCTCGCAAAACATTTTTGTAGAGAGCCCTTGCAGCTCTTCTAACCACAAAGTGATTGCACGAAGCGTTTTCAATTGCTTCCAACATTGAAAATTTAAGGACTTTCATACTTCCGAGTTTGACGCATGTATGCTATAAAATGCCTACTTTCTCTGTACCCACAGAAAAGGAGGTCAAGAACTACTTAGATGATCCCCGGGACAAAATCTCTACCCAATTCAATCGTGGAGTCTAAAATAATTAAAAATTTCCAAACTAATTAATGAAAAAAGGCTCTCAACTTAAGAAAAAAAAAGGGCCTCACTTCAAAACACCCCCTCCTTTCGAATATCATTTTAATCTATCTAATGCCAATCAATACCCCTAGTTGGGAGGGAATGCGCTGAAATCAGGGTTGCAGGCTAATTGTCAAGCAACAAAATTGTATTGTGTCCCACCACTTCTCCGATTCGGTTTGCAGGAGGGGAGCCACAGTCAGGAGAAGGGTTGCAGGCTGTCCATGATTTCTCTAATACGAAGGCTTYCAAATATGGAAAYCCTCATAAAAGAAAAACTTAACATGGGAGCTGGATCTAAGTTCTTAAAGAAAAGTTTAATAAGAAAGCGTTGCCGGAGTTTCGGTAAGACGTGTGTTGTAGGATGGGCAGCTRCCGCACTTGTGTCCTACAAAATGGTATTGGACTTCACTTGTGGCGGAGCAATCGTTACACAAGATCCAGACCTGTTACACACAGAATCAAAGAAATTAACCTCTCCGTAACTTGGAAGTAGCAAAAAACTTTTAATAGTTATGATATTGACTAATGATTTTTGACGACTCCAAAATGTGTTTATTATTGATCATTGGGTACTTGACATATCACCGAATTTGTTATAGCCCAAAACAGTATATGAAGATTTTCAGTTTACATTGACCAAATGCTGACTTCAATCTGGAAGTACCCAATGATCAATAATTGCCACCTTTATATCAAACTAATCAGTAAGGAGGAAGCCTCAATAAAGGTAGCAACTTGTACCAATTAGAAAGAAGGAACAAAATCCTAGAATGAAATATAAAAATGGGATGTTGAAGTTATTGATAATTCACTATTAGCTTTGGAAGTGGGGTTTTCTATATGAAGTTGAAAGTTGCAGGATGAAGAGATTTAAAAAGGGCTTACCATTCTATTCTGGTCTGCAGGCATTTGAGTTGCGGCAACCTCTCGGTCAATCTCCGTCCACACATCAGACATGTCACAAGCANAAGGCAAGGTTTAGAAAGAGCATGGCCTAATTTAAGAAAGTGAAAACTCTCAAAACGAAACTCGGTACAAGTCCACAAAAGTCAAGTAATTTCTTAACTGCTGCATTGATATCCTATTCCACCGATGGATTAATCTGACTAGGCTTCTTCTAACATGGCTATCAAGCAGCCTTTCACAGCTTTGATGGGTCATTTTCGCATAAAAAAAACTTGCAAAAAAATTACAAGCAATGCACACTTTTTGGGTGTTTAAAAAGGCAAGATAATCTATCTTTTTTTGAGGGAAAATAATTCATCTACTTACTGGAAATGCTTGTGCATATCTTGAAGGCATTCCAGGTGCAAAGTATGGCCACATGGTAGGACGGTGATGTCCTTCAAGGAGTCGAACAAGTACTGCATGGTCAAAGGTGATTTTACAGTCAGACGTCATACACAAGCCAAAGCAGCTTCCTGAAAGCCACGAAAGCAAGTGAAAGAGAAGCAACAGCAACCGAATGAAGCTACACTAATTCATTTACACTAATTCAGAAAAAACCAGTTGAAATTACTACAATGCAGGAATATTTTTCAACCTGTGTGACACTAATTCTGTTTTTGACACTAATTGTTTGCACCCTCGGTACCAGGAGAAAAATTAGCCTACCTCCATGCAAACTGGGCAGTCTTGGTGCATAGATTTTTCCACACAGGTGTGACCCTTCCGTAATTGAACAGAGTAGCAGCAGCCACAACGATCACAATGGAAGAAGTTGTCACGCCCTCCAGTTCTGCAGATCCCGCATTTGTCGCAGTGGTACCTCAAAGGAATCCAATCGGTCTCAAAATGCTCCGAAATCAGGAACCCAACGCCAATTTGGCCGTGATGTGACGAAATTGGCGAACTGGGATGTTTGTTCTGGGAATGAATCCCAAATTGCGTGGCTATGGCGTGAACTTCCCGATGAATGGATCGCGAAGATGCGTGTTTGCGATCTGATTGATCGCAACTGAAGTAAGATTGCAAGTAAGAAGATGGAATTCGACAAGCTCTTCTCTAAGAGATGAGCCCAACAGATGAGTGGGAGAGTTAAGTGCGAGAGAGAGAGTAATAAAGCTTGCAGTCAAGGCCGCGGTGCAGGGGAAAAAGCTATTATTAGGCGATTCACAAAAGCCGCGTCCCGGCAAGCACTCAACCCAAGCGCGGAGGACGACGACGACGACGACGAACTGAGATGAAAGCAGGTGGGGAAGACGAGAAGTCAAGGCGCAGGGAGGCACACTCTTCAGTTACTGGTAAGTTACGCGTAACTGACCAGGTAAGCCCTGTAGCCTTACATTGTTAGCTCCTTCGTCGAGGTTTCGTTCGACATGCCTTGCACCATTCCTTTTAACATATCACACTAATTTCTGTAACCAATTAAAAATGATGATTAAGATGCTCTTAATTTTTTTTTAATATACTCAGGTTGAAAATATTGAAATGTGAAATTTCCATCCTGTAGCCATATGTTAGATCCCAGCCCCTTGTAGAGTAATAATGTGTACAGGGGTTGGTAATTACTACTGGCATTTGGGATTTGATTTGATTAAGTGGTGCTTACCATTTAAGCTTTAACAAGTAGCCCACTTGCAATCTTTGCATGTTGTAAACTTATTATTTCAGGTCTGTGATCTTCTTTGGCCACCTTTGCATAATTGTGTCTGCATACCATTTCTGTACTTCTGTTTTCAAAATCAGACGACTTTATGGGGGCCCAGGCAGCAGCTTTGGTAGCCTCCATAATTCGTAGTCACTTCATGACTCTCGGTCAAAATAAACATAGATTGAATCCTCACATCCATGCTCAATAATTAATCAAGTTGTAGGAAAAATGTTTTTTTTGTTTTTTTCGTAATAGGGAGTCTTTTTTGTAAGAGAACCAAGAACAAAGGACCGAAGGCCTAGGAAAAATGAAGTTTGATAGTTGCTAAAAAAACATAAATACGCCTAATGCTATTTTGTTTTTAAAAAAAAATTTGCCACTAAAAAATGTTTTTGGGTGTATTGTTTTTTTTTTGTAAGAGAACCAAGAACAAACGACCGAAAGCCTAGGGAAAATTAAGTTTGATGGTTGCTAAAAAAAACATAAATATGCCTAATGGTATTTTGTTTTTAAAAAAAATTGCCCCTAAAAATGTTTTTGGGCGTATTGTTTTTTTTTGTAAGAGAACCAAGAACAAACAAACAAAAGCCTAGGGAAAATGAAGTTTGATAGTTGCTATAAAAAACATAAATACGCCTAATGCTATTTTGTTTTTGAAAACAAATTCTCCACCAAAAAATGATTTTGGGTGTATTGTTTTTAGAACTACGTTGTTGTTTGTGCCAATGATAGTGTTTTATTTCACTTGATGAGTGTACTAGGGATGCTGAATTTTGATAATACACTACTCCACCTCCATCTGAAAGTCCAGTATGAGAAAGTCCTCTGTCTTTTGAGTAGATAGGAGTAGATAGTGATCTGTCCCCATACTGTATTGTTAACAATTAAAAAAATTCCTACAGTCAACAAATAGTCTAATTCTAAAATAGAAAAATAAAATAAAAGAAGAAAATGTAAAAGTAAATAAGGTAAAAGTAAAAGTAAACAAATGTAAAAGTGAAGTAAAAAAAAGTAAAAGAAAGTGAAGGTAAGTCCAGACCTTCAAATGTTGCATGGAAGACTGCTTTTACTTTCAATGCACCATTTCTTTTACATTTTGAAAAAACTATATATAGAGAACTTCTATCATTATTAACATATTTTTTTAGTTGAACTCATAGAAAATATTATATTATTCCATCACTCTAGTAAAAAAAATCCACAATACTATAAATATTTTGTTTCTTTTCTAAAGAAGTAAATACAATACCCAAAAAAATGGAAAATTTAATGTGCCCCGAATGTGAAAAGATCACGGAGGTGAAAGAAGATTTTACTCAAGGAGATTTAATATGCACTGAGTGTGGATTAGTTCTTGATTCTCATCTTATAGATTTAAGACAAGAGTGGCRAACCTCGGAATTGGATTTATCATCAGAAAGTCAAATACGTGCTGAAAAGTCTTCAAATGTGTTTTTCAAGGATGCTGAGCTTTTTACGACAATTTCCAAGCCTAGAGCTTCTATGGAGTTTGATCACGATAAAAGCTTTGACATCATGAATTTAGAAAAAAGACAAGGTGTTCCAAACCATCGTTTGATGGAAGGCTTCAACATAATTTCTACTATGGGGGATAAACTTGCACTTGTGAAGTGCATCATAGACCGTGCTCTTGAGATTTACGGAATGACGAGTAGCCCAAATTCCTCACTTCGTGGGCTCAACAACAACGTTATTGCAATTTCATGTGTGTACACCGCTTGCCAACTAGAAAAAAATGCTCGAACATTCAAAGAAATACTTGGAGCTGCGAATGTCCGCGCAGGAGTGAAAGCAATTTTTCGCTCAACTAAGAAAATTTATGAAGAACTTAAAAATATGGGCTATTCTCTAGATAAAGGAGAAATGAACCCTGGTATTTATGCAAAGAGATTTTGCTCAAATCTTCAAATGAACAAGACCGATGTTAGAGCCATTTTAGAGACCATTGCCAATATAAAACATAAATTGGATATTCGACATAAACCCCCCACTATTGTTGCAACCACAATCTTTATGATCACCCAACTTTCATCTGACAAAAGAAACTTGATGGAGATATCAAAGGCAACACAAGTGAGTGAGAAAACAATATCTGCTGCATACAACGAGATTTCACCTTTTACCAATAAAATTGTTCCACAATGGTTCCAGAAACAATTGGTTTCACGGAACTAGCTTTTTAGATTTATTGAATTGGGATCTTACCTAGATTTGGTTCAATTTATGTATCACAAATTCATGTGGACCCATATTTATAAGTGAGACTAAGAATATTCACATGTCACTAATATGAGAAAGTCTTCTGTATTTTGAGTGGATAGTCAGGGGTATGGTTTTCTTTCAATTGAGGGAAAGCTTGTTGAAAAGCGGTGTATATAAATATGTAAATATTCTACAAAAATATTTGGCAATGTTTTCCTTTCATGGTGGATGAAACCAATTCCAAACTCTCAACAGAATCACTATGTTTGGATGAATGGAACACTTTGAAAACATCACTATTTTCATCCATGTTTGGAAATTTTTCATCCATACCCATGTGAGTATAAACAGCTTTGTTTTGTCACTGCAGTAAAATTTCAACTTTTCTGCACTGCCCAAAAAGTAAGCCTAAATGAAACTCCTTGTCCTCGCAATTATATAGGGAGCATGCATGTGGAAGCTAGAACTAAATTCTTTTCAAAGCACATGAAAATTGAATGTGCTTGAAATTAAAATTGAAAATTGTCATGGTATAGACTTCAAACCACATCACCACATGCATCTCTTCTACCTCAAGTGCGTCAAAATATCCGTCTTTCAAAGTGCAACAATTTCAATGGCAAGCCATTCTTATTAGCAAAATATCCCAAACATCTTTCCACAAAAACATGTGCACATGTGCAGCTTCACTGTCACCTCTTCTATTGTCAATTGTCAATGTGGTCGGCTCCAATAGACGACCCCAGGAAACACTAATTTCAGTTAGTGTGGGGTCGCTACTGTTGACACTGAGGTGAGACTCCTCGGTCAAGGCCTAAAGAAAAAACAAAAAAATATATAATTAACCAATCAGGGGGGGGGAGTGAGTGCAGGACCTGCTGCAACTGAAGTACAGGGGACATTGATCGTTCGCCAACCAAACAGGCCTTTGGGTCATGAGCACGACATGAGAACAGGAACCCAAAAGAGTAGTATGTTTCAAAAAAGAAAAGAAAAAAGAAAAGAAAAAAAAAAAAAAAAAAAAAAATGCTACACACTTTATATTTTACTTTTTTATTTTGAAGCAAACATGACGTAAGAGTACTTCCTAAGGGAACAAAAGTGAGTGGCCGGATATTGGATTCCTAACTCTTAGAAATGCTATTGAAGATTTTTGGTACTTTTTTTTGGATGCTTGCTTCTTGGTGAGATTACCGCAATTGCAGAACAAGGGGTTAGATTTTTGTTTTTTTGTTTTTTTTATACAAATAAAGGAACCCTTTACTCCAAGAAATAAGAACACAATTGGGTTTTAAAGCAATGTACAATGGAAGCCACCAAAACTTGGGTAGTTGGGTTTCATAATTCATGTGCTACAATATTTAATATGGAGTAATTGAAATCCGCATAATATGGGCAAGTGGCATATTTGATCATTCATTCATGCTAAGTTATCATATCCTAAAACAATATGTTAAAACAATATGTATGGTAGAGGGACCCATTACTAACGGATTGTTAGAAAAATTAACCCGATTTTGAATTTTTTACAAATGTAGTTGTGGAAATTACAAGATGGCCTTATGGTCTTTTACAGGTTAATATCTAAGCTCTTAGCTTTAAAGCCATGACCAAGTTCTTGRCAGGCAGCAAGTGCAATGACGAGATATTTGCAGTCCTAGGTATCATTTGTTACCACCCATTTCAAAATTCCTTGGTGAGGGCCTAAGTTAAGTTAGTGAATGAATCATGTGAGTTGTGTGAGAGATCATTTGAAATTTGAATTCCTGCATCCTGAATTTCTGTACAGCCTCAGAATTCACAATTTGCATCCAACCTTGGGGGCACCACCCCTATCACTCTAGCTTTATTCAAATCATAGGCAAAAAATGATTTGAAGGTTTTTATTGCCTACAGCATGACTCTTTGAATTTTAAGTGAAAAAAAAATATTCCTATTATGTTTGCAATGGAATCCTATTGTTTCATATATATGAAGAATATAAATATATACTCCTTCGCTCCCACTAAAAGTTTCCAAAATTCTTCCGGTAAAGACTGGAAATCAACCTGATTAACCCATTAAGGACCGGTCGACCATTTTGTGGTCGATTTGGGTCCTTTTTGGTTTGTAGAGAGAGCATGTCAACGAATTTGATGATGTGGCAAAGGGGACGGGTCTCGGGAATTGGGAAGTGAAGAGTTTAGGACAATAACTAGGCCAATCTGAGGTGGCATGTGGCCAAATGGTTGAAAAAACTAAGACAACAGGGGCTGAAATTACACCAAGATTTGCTAAAAATTCCGACTTCACAATGCACCTTCACCAAAAAAATTAATGCTACACCCTATATCATGTGCAACACTTCCATCCGTATGGTTAGATCTCCGATAGGCACTTGCATTCAAAAGTTTTAAAATTGCTCCCAATTGGCCATACAAAGGATTGCCCACCCCCCAAATCAACCACGGTCCTTAATGGGTTAAGGTAGAACCACCTATAACCGACCGAATAAGTAAATTTGGACGAATCTGGAGCAATGCAACGCAAGATAAATATATTTCAAGAGGTGTGTTGATAAAAATGATGGTGATTGCAAAACCTTTGGTAATTTTATCGCAAGAATTGAAATTACTATGAATTTTCAAAGGCAAAAAGTGTCCCTTACCCATTGCCAATCTCTAGACTCTTTCAATTTTGATCGCTCAAAAAACTACTTTTCCACTCACTGCTTCCTACTTTCTTGCACACTAAGTTAGGACATGTGTCATGAACTTTTAGTCCCAACTTTGAAAAGAAGGAAAAAAACACATTCTCACCTTGGTTGGAAATACATTAGTCTATAGGTTGCTTATTAGCCCCCAATTTGGAATGGGTGGTTATACCTTAAAAAGCTTTTAGTAGGACTCACAGAGTATAAACTACACTGAATAGGGATTTTGAGGGGACCAAAAAATTAAAAGGACTTATCGTGAAACATTGTACACTGAATAGGGGTATTATGGGGACCAAACAAATAAGGGGACTGAATCAGGGAAATTGTAGATGTTCGAAACTTGATGTACAACCCCCGGACACTTCAGTCACTGTTGATGTACAACAACGGTATATATATATATATATATATATATATATAATATATATATATATATATAGTGTGAAATGCCAATTAATTAGTATGGGTCCCCTTAACACCCCTATTCAGTGTAGAGGTGAAATGTCGATAAATTAGTGTGGGTCCATTTAAAATCCCTATTCAGTGTACAATATGTCCTGTACAATATTGTACAGTTCCAAGCCATGAAAAGCACAGCCCGGACCCTGGTTATGATGCAGCCTTTACTGCAACTTGAAGGAATCTCAAGGTGGTGATTGGCTCCACCTGCTGCACATTTGGGCTCTTCCAAACAAATGATGAACAAGATGGTCCAATAGCATTCTTGTTTTTGTTTTTGTTTTCTGTTTTTTTTCCGCTATAACATATGACTTTCAAGGGTCGCAACAAGGACTGACATGACACAACATCCATGGCAACCGAAATTTTTAACGGGGAATTTTACACCACAGGCTTCCTCACAACGAACAAGAAGAGGAACACTGACAAGACCACCGTGCGAGCGTCCAATAATTTTTTGGTATTGTGCGATGTAGGAACTTCACTGAACATTAAAATCCCTTCACCCTAGATGGAAGCCGCGGACACTATACTAAATAGTGAAGTTAGGTTGCCTTTACAATTAGGTTGCCTTACCCTAAGATAGTTACTCTACAAGCCACCAAAGTCAACTAACATTTTTACAAATAATTACTTCCATAATTTGTACACATGGAGGTTCATGAGTTCCAACTACACCAATAACTAATTTAAAAGTAGACAATGCATTCTTGTACGGTAACAATAAATATTTATATCGTGTGAAGTGTTGGGAAATTAGTGAGGGGCAACCTAATTTCACTATTTAGTGTAAGTGTCCCATTGATGATAGAGATCCTTTATATATTGAACAAAAGTGTAGATGTTCATCCTTAGAATATTGTGTGAAAAGGGAAGGTCTTGCACAATAGTTTGACCTCCAATGAGTGCTCTTGAATTTTTCTTTTTTAGCTAATGATTCACATGGTACAAAAAAAGATGATTTTTATGGTACAAAAAAGTTCGCCTTCTAGGATTAAGTTATGTAAGGTATGCAACTTGTTTCCGACCAAGACCCCATTTACACAAGATAGGGTGAACTATTTTTGTAAATGAGGGTGATTGAATAGACCCCCTCGCTCTGCCCCTCCAAGTGTGTAAGTAAAATAAAAAAAAGCCCCCTATTTGGTGCTTGATTAATTTACCTTGTACTTTGCTCTACGGTAGATTGTTCTTAAAGCACCCACGCTCAAAAAGCGATCATGATGCAGAGGTATATTTTTTCTTCTTCAATGTACTAGCAATGTACATTTCAAGAGGTGGTCGCTTGTAGTGACCACTGCAATACAACTTCAAAAATTTGTAACTAATTCCTAGAAGGTCCGAAAAATATGAAACGACTTGGATTAGATGCCATTTCCTTTTTCCTTCCTACGAAAATTTACTGAAAATTGTTTCAAGGAGTTCAGCTTCCCTGAAAACTCAATCAGCTCTTAAATGGTCACTTTAAGTGCAGGCTACCTTGGGCTACTTTAGGGCCTCTGATTGCAAAATGTGAATTCAAAATTTGCAAATTTGATCAACSGTAGAAAATAAAAAAATTCAGCGTTTTCCCAAGTGGCCGAGCAAGGGGGCCAGTTCACCCTGACCCAAAACATTCTGCATTTCTCAGGTCAGAGTAAGTTATGTGCTTGGATTGGACAAGGGTTTCCTGTTGAAAATCTATGCTAACTGAAGTTAAATGTGCGAACATCAGCTTTGCTTTAGCATCCGACAAATTGTACACATCTGAAAAAGCCTGCAACTTAGAACTTGGCTATATTGTCTTTTTGCGAAACTAAGTGTGTGAACTAAACTTAAACTCAACGACATTCTAGAAGATCAGATAGATAGATGCGACAACCGACCATTATTTAGCACGACTGTCGTTGGTTGTGCTTCCTAACCCTAATGCCGTCCTAGCTTGTGGGTGGGTGGTTCCGTGGTTAGTGGTTCCCTTGGCACAAAAGTACAATTGGGTCCCAAATCACACCGAAAGTCTCTGAACACAATGCCCGGCCGGCCTGTTCACTAAGTAAGAGACGATAAAACCTTGGCAGTTGGCACCCATAAAATAATGACTAACCTTTGAACGTCGAGGAGGACGTTTTGCGTCCGATGGATGACAAATAATCAATCTGGATGTGTAGGATAGAAGTGCAACTATTCATCCTCGGAATTGTGTGTGAAAAGGAGAAACCCTCTACAATACTTTGACTTCCAATGAGTACTTTTGGCTTATTTTAAACTAGGGATGACTTCCCATAGTATCAAAATGGATGATTTCCACGGTCACCAGTTTGTCCTTCAAGGGTTGACTAGTTATTGAAAAGTCTTTGAAACTTAACGCATAAATGTTGAGGCAAATGTTTCATGTCCAACGGATGACAAAGAATCTTTTTCTGTAGGATGAAAGTACAACTCTTGATCCTCAAAATTATGTGTGAAAAAGGCGGAGAGATCTTCTATGTTACTTTGACTTCCAATGAGTGTTTGGATTCTTTTTTAAACCTATGATTCCTAGGGGATCAAGATGGATGGTTTCTGCGGTCATCAACTCATTTCAAGAGTTAAGGAAAAGAAACATTGTGTATGAAGGTCCTACATTTGAAGAAATGAAATGTATTACAACAATACTTAGTAGTAAAAAATGTTCAAATCAACATGTCCGTAGACTCTGAATTTGAGTATTTGAATCAATAAAAACATGCCAATTCAAATGTGTCGATTTCAACAATATTAGTTGTTGATTTGGTCACTATTTGCTACTATTGTTGGTGCATTGTAGGTGGGGGTATACTTACCTTTAGAATTAAGCAGTCCACCCATTGATATCAAATGAAGTCTTGATTGAAGGAATCCAAATTTTCAAATGTCAAAATATGTTTGAAAGAGCAAATTATAGGTAGGTATCATATTCATCACCATTAATCCCTACAACCCCAAGCCTTTATTATGTCAAAACTTGCTCAAGACTGCCATTTCATTTCTAATGCAAAGAACCATTTTTTTTTGCATATTTAACCATAGGATGTCACCATTACATAAGATTTGAGGGTAAAGGAGGGCCGTTTTAGGGTTGTTCTCCTTGATGTCTAGAAATTGCACAACAACCGTTGTTGCTATAACTTTTAATTTAGAAAAAAATTAAAATTAAAATTTGTTGTTGTCGAATTTTTTCAAATGTAAAAAAAAATAAAACATGATTTTAAAAATAAAATAAAAATGAATCAATCAATATTATATGATGTGGCAGTCTTCTGATAATGGACTGTTGATGTGGCAAGTTCCCACAGCGTGAAAACTCAAGATAACTTGTGGTCTACTAATGCTCTCAAATTTCATGTAATACCTTAAAAATTTTGGGTATCAAACTTTAAACTAAAAGAATTTTTATCGTGAAGAATTGAATTTTGCCAAAAAAAAAGATCTCCCCCTAATTTCCACACAAATGAGAAATTATGCTTGTTACAAGAACTAGTCTAGAGGCTCCCATATTCATTCTTTGAAAATTATCAAGTAAAAGTAGATACAAGAAATATAGAAGAAAAAACTTAATTGTTAATAGGTCAAAGATGAAATCAAAACTCAACCATGGGAATGTTCTAACTATCATAGTTAATCATGTTGAATTTTATTTCTGTAAATGTGAAAGTTGGTTAAAGAAATGAATCTGATATGTTATTTTTCCAGAAGACGTTTTATGATTGTCCACAAAATAAGATACCCTATGACTCTTTCTCATCACATATCCAAATGGAATGAACCCAAGCTTCACATGTAGTCAAATTTAATCTATAAGAAACATGATTTAGGGTTTATTTTTTTTACAATTTCTTATGGATTTCTTCTATCGCCCAATGAGTTGGAATTTGTGCTTGGTGCTTCGGAACCAATTGAAATTAAAACCAAATTCCCATAATGTTTTTTTTTTCTATTTTAAAAAACATTCAAGAAGTTGTATCAGAAATTGAGATCATAGAAACTTGCCCAAACTTTCTTTTGTCCCTCAAGAGAACAAAGATAATGTGTCTAACCTTAAGTGAAGCCAAGGCCATTTTTTGGTTCATGAATGGGAGAGCATCTTCCTATTTACGGCAGAAATGCAACTATTCATCCTTGAAATTTTGTGTGAAGAGGGAAAATCTTCTACAATGGTTTGACTTCCAATGCTTACCTTTAAAAAAATTTAAACCAATGATTCTCATGGTATCAGAATTCAGGATTTCCCCGGTGACCCACCCGGCGTTTAAGGGCTCGGGATGACAACAACCTGCATTTTTCATCCATCCATTATTCTACAATGGAGTAAATCAGAGGCGAAGTTGACGTCTAGTGTGGGTCATTCCCTTCCTATTGTGACTTCAAAGTAACGGCAAACACAGACGGCTACAGAATTTGAACCCAACACGCCGACTACACATTTTTAAATGGGAATTGCAGTTGGTTGAGTGTCTCAATCTTCAAGTTATTTCATTTCGAACCATGTAAACCCTACCATACCACTTTCCTATGCCCTTTCTGTTTTGTTTTTTTAGGTTTTTAGGGTTTAGGGTTGGTTGCATAAAGATCCATACCTTAGGTTAATTAGATTGTTTATTTTGTTTGTTTGTTTGTTTGTTACATTGAGATCTCCTAGATTGTATTGCATCTTTTGGTAGCGTTCTTAATATTGTTGAAAAGCTCTCGGCAAGAAGCGGTTCATGGGCTTGGTTTTGTGGCGTTTAGACTCTTGGTGAGAATGTTATGGATTTTCGAGTTATTTTTTGTTTTAAAACTTCTTTTAAAAATACTTTTGCATTTATTTTGGTTGTGGCAATGGCACAAGGCACACTTTGAGACATGATAGTAAGAAAYTCAATGAGTAAGAAGTATTTCAGACAACCTTTTCCAATCCTACAACCCTTGCACTTCTTTAAAGTTGCTTTCACAAAGGAGTGTAGTTTTTGTGTTATTATCACTGTCTCATAGACTTGGAGATGGAACCTTAACCCCTAAAGGACCAACATGCATTTTTGGGCAACATAGAAATTTTAGGCAGGTACGTGTGATTGGAGATTTGCATATTTTGGGCTGAAATTTTAACAAAATGTGGGGACAAGGAATATCTTTCATATGCACAAATTTCATGACATTCGGAAGTATGAGTCAAACGTTATTGCATAATTTGTTGTTTGTTTCTCAACTCGGGCAGTCCGGGCAGATCTGAAAAATCACTTTTTTAAGAAATAAAAATATGAAATTAGTTCTTCAGATTTACATGTACTCAAAAAGATTTGAATCATTGCATTTCAATAGTTGAGATGAAGGTTATGAGGCTTTTTAGTTTGCGGGCAGTTATGGAATCCCTACACCAAAAAAACACTTTGAAGTCCTTTATTTTTTTGAAATTTCAATATTTTTGAAAAAAAATAATCCTATTGGATGCAGATTGATTAATACAACAATTTAGCCATTTGGATTGGGGTTTTTTAATTTTATAACTAATTTATTAACAATTTAGTATTTTGAATCATTCTCTACTTCTTTCTACTTACTATTTTTTTCTTATATGTTGTACAACTTCAAATGATCTCAAAATTTTCATGTATGTAGCCAACTTGCCCTGAAGAATGAATCCAAAGAAGCACAACTATTTTGGACATTTTTTCATAATGATTTGACCTTGTGAAGTGCAGCTGCCCGGTTTTTTGCAGGGCCCAAAACAGGATTTTTGCCACTTCAAATGCTAATATCTTGCAATCTACATGGTGGAAATTTCTGAATTTTTTTCTACATATTCTCAAACTAGAGGACTATAAGATCCTATGGTTACATGTGTCAAAAATTGATGCTTTTAAAAAATTTGGTACTTGTACTAGAAATGACAGTTTTGAAGCATTTTTGGTGAGTACATAGTCAAGGAACTTTAGGGGCTAAACAAACATATCATCATTCTTTTCTATGAAAACCATTGAGGATGGAAAATGTAGAACTAGAGTTTTTTAGGCAATATAAATTATCTTCAAATTTGGCAACAGTCTTGACAAATAATCTTTGATTTATAAAGTTTTGTTTAGTCTTTTAGTCTTTTCCATCTAGGTAAAGGTGTGATTGAAAGCTTTGCACAAAAATCAATGAAGCATTGAGTGACCAAGCTTGTCACATTGTTTTCTCAACATACTCGATGTACTTCATCCATTTTCGATAACTCCCATTATAAGCTCTTAAAAAACATTCATCATCCACCTATTTCAATGTTGACCTTTGTAGGGACTACTCCCCAACCCCCCATTGTCCCTACAAGGGACATAATGGATTTTGAGTAGTTTCATGTAACCTCAATTTTTGATGAGATTTTTTGAAACATTTTTTAAGATACAAAATCACATAAGATATATGGGAATATAGTTTTTGATTCAATTAGTGCTTGGGAATAGAAGTTATGCCACAATATGCTCAAAAGTAGAGTGGACTGAGCAAATAAAAAAATCCATAAAAATTTGAAATTTATTTTTTAAATACTCTACAAATTCAAATATCATGAAATCTACAAGATGAAAAGTTCATGAAATTTCTTTTCTACATTCTTAGTGGAAGATTTAATGGTTGGATATGGAAAAAATTAGTTTGTATAATTTCTTTGCTCTTTGCAATACAAATGGTTGTTTGGAAAGGGTTTTGATGGRAAAAAGGGTGTGGAGACTAGGGTTTTGGGAACTGACCTACCTATGGTAAAGAAAGAAGTTACAGTATTTTTCTCAGCAACTCTTTCAATTGTCCCACTGCTGTTGCAGCCCCCCATACAATAACCTGCATTTTTAATATTTTCATGTGCCACAAAAGAAAGGGAACCAATGGGGGAAAAGGGCAGTGGAGTGGAGGTGTTACTGGATGTACACTAAATAGTGACATTAGATTGCCCCTCACAAATTTCACAACATTCCACACTATATAAATATTTATTGTCCCTGTTCAAAAATGCACTACTTTTGAATTGGTTATTGGTGTACTTAGTTGGAACTCATGAACCTCCATGAGTACAAATGAAAGTATTTGAAATAATATTTGTTGACTTTGATGGCTTGTAGAATAACTTTCTTGGGGTAAACCAACCCAATTGTAAAGGCAACCTAATTTCACTATTTAGTGTAGAATCCACCAAGATTCTAAAGATTTGTAGGTTTCCAAAGTGCAACACCTCCGGCCAAAGTGGGGTGAAAGGAAAAAATAAAGGGAAGTGAGGATTTTACTAGAAGTACACTAAATAGTGAAATTGGATTGCCTCATAGTGATTACTCAACATTTCACACTACATAAATATTTTTTTGTTACCGTACAAGAATGCACTCTCTACTTTTGAATTAGTTATTGGTGTAGTTGGAACTCACGAACCTCCATGAATACAAATGGAAGTATTTATGGAAATACTTGTTGAATTTGATGGCCTTGGTGGACTGGCCCCCTCCCTCAACCACTCCAAGTAATTCTAGGGGTGCAAGTAAAATAAAAATCCCCCTATCTTGGGCCCGATTCATTTACCTTGAACATCCCTCTGCTAATTTGGATCCTCTGGTTGCAAATATGAATTATGAACTTGCAAATTCTATCATCCATGGAAAATAATTTTTTTTAGGGTTTTACCGAGTGGCCAAGCGAGGGGGCTAGTCCACCCTGACCAATTTGATGGCTTGTAGAGTAACTTTCTTGGTGGTAAAGCAACCCAATTGTAAACGGCCAGGGTGAACTGCCCCCCTCATTGCCCCTATTAAAACGTAAATGTAAAAATTGCCCCCTATTTTGTGCCATGTCAATTTTGAATTTCTTCACGTCCCCTAGCTAATTTGGGGCCTCTGATTGCAAACATTAATTCCGAATTTGCAAATTTTTTCATATGTGGCAGATAAAAGAATTCTAGTCTTTTTCCCAGGGTTAAAAAAAGGGGCAATGAGGGGGTCAATTCACTCTGGCCAATTGTGCAATTGTAGGCCAGGGTAAACTGACCCCCTCATTGCCCCTGCGAGAAGGTAAATGGTAAAAATTGCCCCCTATTTTCACCATGTATGTAGAAACCAGCGAGATTCCAGAGATTCGTAGATTCTCAAAGTGCAGCATCTCCAAGGTGGGGTGAAAGGAAAGGGAAAGGCAAACGGGGGTAGGCAGAGGCTGCAGGCAGGGAGGAGGGAGGGAGGGCAAGTGGGCGGAGATTCGTTTGCCTCTTGCCTTGATCCCAGGCGGGGTTTATCAGATTCCCAGCAAGTTGCAGTTTGCCTGCGTTTGAGGGCCATGGAGGGGTTTTAGGGAATTAGACGGACTACAGTAGTATCCGGCACGGAAGGATATTCTTGGCTACTATTATTATCAAAAGGGCAGAATATCCACACAAAATTTTAAAAAAAAAATCTACAGATAGACAGTCACGCCCAATTGAGTAAACCAAACTCGACTCTTTGGATGTTGTTATTTTTTTAGAGTTAGTTTAGGGTTTAGGGTTTACAATGAGCGCATGGAATGGCCCAGTTGAGGCTATAGTACCCCCAACGAGCCGAATGCGGAGGTGTAACAATAGGGGAATGTAAAAAAAAGCCCCCCCTTTTTTTATGCCGCAATAGTTTTGTGATTAACACCTCTCCTATCTAATTTGGGTCCTCTGATTGCAAATGTGAAGTCAAAAATTGAAAAAAAATTTATGCATGAGAAGTAAAAGTTCCAATGTTTTTCTGAGGGTTAAAACACGGGGGCAAAACCACCTCCGCATTCGGCTCATTGGGGGTACTATAGACTTGACCAAATGGCCCCCATAATTGCAATCAATTGTTGTAATCAAGTTTTTGGTATATCTACAATTGCCAAACCACGTGCCGACAGGGTGGTACACTAATGATGGTAAATAGTGTTACCTACACTAATTGATCTAAAACAGCCATGAGTTTTTACTCTTTATGAATACATTTACCAACTATAGGTACAAAGTTTTCCCAACTATAGTACTAGTAGGATCCATGCACTGAGTAAAAATATTCATGAAGAATAAAAACTTATAGCATTTCTAAAATAGTTAGTATGGGTAACACTATTTACCATCATTAGTGTAGTGCTCTTGGAGTGATGACTATGTGAGAAAGTTTGAGTAGGACCTTCCGTGGAAAAAAGGGTCGGGGTGAATTGACCCCTCGCTCGGCCACTCAAGGAAACCCTAAATTTTTTTATTTTCCACACATGATTACATTTGCAAATTTTGAATTAATATTTGCAATCAAAGGCCCGAACTTATAGCTAGGAGAGATGTTCCAGGTAAATTACACAAGCMCAAAGTAAGGGGCTTTTTGTTTTTACTTTTACTTGCACCCCCCTAGTGAAGGGGGGATCAGTTCACCGCGGCCCTTGAAAAGTGAGCCCATGTTTTTTGGATGCCCCAACCCCCTTCCTGTCATTTGAACTCAACTCAGGTGGGTTTTTTTTTTCCTACAAAAAGTGATGAGTGAAGCACCTCACTTGAAGAATCAGGGTTCTCACTCACCAATGATTTCAGCCAATTCATTTTCTGCAGTTGCCCTTTCATGGAATGGATGACATTATTTTTATTTTTATTATTTTTTTCTTGAAACAAATGGACAATTTTTCTCATTGAATGGATGGCATCTTTGACCCTGCCGTGATGCCCTCTCTCCCCATTTGCATTTGCACGTGCATGCTCTCCTCCCCCCATTTGCACTAAAAGTAAAGTTATTATTGGTACCTGACTCTTCCCCGGAGAATAAGGCCCCCCCCCCCCAATTGCAAGGCCGGATCTGAAACCAGRAAAAATTCCTGAATCCTGATTGGTCCGTCTTCATCTTCTTTTGGGTTGCAAATTGTGGGGAAGATTTTTCAGAAGGACTGATGAGGTAGGAAGGTACTGCACGGACCTTGATTACTCAGGGCACTCCAAAATTAGATGGACGATGTTGCTCAAAACCAACCGACCTAACTTCCACTAAATATTGAAATTAGGTTTCCATTTACAATTAGACAGAATAGTGAGTGAAATTTGGTTGCCTTAACCCTTGAAGGACGGACCGGTGGCCGTGGAAATCATGCATTTTCGATACCGTGTGACATCATCTACTTTGAAAAGCCAAATATACTCATTGGAAGTCAAAATACTTGAAAAGATCTTTCCTTTCCACTCCTAATACTGAGGATGAAAAGTTGCAATTTCGTCCTACACAATTTAGTTCTGAGAGGACACAAATTGTCCGCCGCGGCATTCAAGGGTTAACCCCTCAACACCCAAGGAGACCAAAAGTGTCCTCACGTAGTATGGCAATCCAACGCTCTAACATTTGCATCCTATGATTGATTTCAATAAAACTTGTTGGGAAAGTTGCGCATACTAGTCTAGTTTTTATGGTAAAATTTTCAGATCAATCCAAGACGTATTGAGTTTGTGAAAGTCATTGGAAGTTCTCAGGTTCAATTTAGGTTTAGCACAATGTATTGTGATGGCTGCAACTTCGGAGGATTGTATCTTTTTCATCAAATGTTTGTTTTCAAAAAACTTTGTTGGATCTTGTTCCCCTAAAGGTCTAGTTATTGTGGTAAAACTTTCATGCCAATCCAAGTTGTTTTGAATGTTTGGGAGCAATTCAAAGTTCGAAATCCAGAAATGTTTGCATTTCAGTGAACTTTGGTGGCTCATAACTTCTTCGTATATGAACCTTTTTCAATAATTTTTGTTGGAGAAGTTGCGCTTACTAATCTAGTTTGTGTGGTTAAAATTTCAGGTCCATCCAAGACGTTATGAGTGACTGAGAGGCATTTTAGTAGAAGGAGGTTCAGCCACACATTGAAGTGATTTTTTGCTACTTCGTTCACTGTTTTTCGACATTTCAAATTCATTTTGCAGACACAATGAATCATTTTTATGATATTTTTTTCACCAAAGTGTTTATATTTTGGTTTTGAATCACTGTTGACTCATTGATCAAAATAGAATGATTCAAAGCTTTCAGATATATGTAATTCTAGAGAATCAATTTCAATTTTTTTTTAAAAGTGATTTTTATAGAAAACCTTTTTGAGCTGCCAACCAATGAAAATCACATTTCATGCAATAACATTTTAACCATGCAATAAATAGTCATGAAAATTGTTGGGCTTGAAAGCTATTTCTTGGTCACATGTTTTGTGAAATTTTCAAAGAAAAGAAATAAAAAGTCCATTCATAGTGAGTTGCCCAAAATCGCTATGTTGCCAAATAACGCAGGTTAAGTCTTTAGGGGTTAAAGTATAGATAGATTTGTTTGTACCGTGTTCAAAATAGACAAGGAAGGAAAAAGTTTTTTTCAATTGCCTACAAGATTCAACCCAAAAAACAATGATTTAACCCTTAAGGATAATGTTGCAAATTCTATGGGTGTATTGAAAATCAACAACTGGATTTTTACATAGTTTTTTTAAATTTTGAATGGTTTTAAGCTTAACTAAAAACATGTAGCTCCAATAATTCACTTTTAACTCTATTTTGATTTTTTTCAAAATTGTGAAAATTGCAATTTTTGTGATTTTTTGAAGATAGATTCCTGGAAGCTCAAAATACACCACTTTTTAACTTTTCCTATCAAATTTTGCTTGGTGTATGCTCAAGGAGTACATCAATTATATCATGATTCTTGTCACTGTTATTTACATTTTAAATATTATCATATTATTTAAAGCATTATTATAAATACTATGATTTTTGCAGAGATTTAAAAAAAAAAATCATATAAAATTCAATTTACCTTTTTTAGTTATAAAAACTAAGATCAACTTTAAGACATGTATTACTACTTTTTCAAAATGTTGAGTTTTTGAAATGTATTTTCTAATGTAGAAATCTAATGAAGTTTGATGAAGCCCAGACTAAAATGTCTTTCAAAGATTAATTATAAAATTCTTGTTCAAATGTTTATGCAAACAACTTAATCTTTAAAAGACACTTGTGGTCCTAGGGGGCTTATAGAAACTTGGATTTTGTATACCCTATTCAAGTGACCAATGAATGATGACTGAACGTCTGCCTTTTTCAAGGCCAATGGCAACCTAAAAGCCACTACTTAAAGTTTTCATCATCCTTTCCAATGCAAAAAATACAAGTTCAAACTTAATTCAAAATCCAAAACTTAGATTGATAGATGCATTTTGTGAAGGCAAAGAGAATGATACCAAAAACTCTCATATGTAGTTGAATACTAAAAAAGTTTTCATAAAGATTCTTTAAAAACTTAGTCCTTTGGATTGGAGGTCATTTAAGAGTTATAGAGTAAATCTAAGTTTTCCAAACTTTGCACTCTCTATTAGCATAATTTCCTAATGTTTCTAAGTTTTAGAAAAAAATTCAATCCCAAACTTCCCTCATATTTGGATTATTATAAATATTTTGCATTCTTGGAATTAGAGGAGGTTAAAATGGAAATGTGATATCAAAAAAAATTAATTAGGAAAAGTGGTTGACATTTTCAAAATTGTAGCATTTCCAAAAAAAACTCTATTATATTCTCATATCCAAGAAAATAAATCATAAAGATCCTCAAGCTCAAAACTTGTAGATAATGTTTTTCATTGATTTGCTGCCTCTAGACTCTATAGATTGAGCTCATTACCTCTATATTCTATATTTCTTTGTATGATGTTGAAACACTCGATCAAGACTCATATTGACAAAAGCTACACATGATGAAGCTTGAGTAAGATCTTACTTGAAATAAAAGCCAACACTACATGAGTGTGCCTCTCTTAACTTCATAGTTGCTCACTTTAGAAGTCAAGGTCAAAAGGTTGCACAAATAAACACTCTTCCAGTTCTTCAAGGATGAGAATTTTACATAGAGGTGTCTTTGTAATGTAACATGTCCATATAACACAACATGGCACTTGCTACCTTAGTTCAATGGCGTTGGTGGAGGTGCTTACCACCATAATCCATTCAACTATGGTGAAGGGTCAAATGACCTTGTCATCATATAGGGACCAAATTTGTTTTTGGAGGAAGAACATATTGGTCCTTTATAGGATCTCCTTCCTCACGGAGGCATCAAGAATGGAATTCACTATCTAAATTCACGAGGCTTAAATAATTGAGCCATTCCCAGCATACACTTCGTTCACGGTAGTCTTTTAGACTAAGGATTAGTAGTCAATACCCTCTCTATAACCGAACACATGATTTTCAAAGTCTCCTCATTAGGTGTAATCACACCTCCTCCAATAAGCAGAATTCTATGAAATCATAGACATTGGCAAGAAAGTAGAAGAGCCAATGGTGAGTCGTTCCGCATGAAGGAGGTGCGACAACCTTTTTTGCAATAGCTCTAAGAGAATCAAGTGGACCTACAAAGCTAGATGATGGGAGCTTTACAAGCCACGCACAACCGACCAAAACAAAACAAAATGCCTCGAATTTTTTTCCGTTGAAAACATTTATTTTCTTACAAGAACGTTTCTTCACCTAGCTTCGAAGCTAAAGAAGCAACACTTTAAATTCTCGAGGACTACCAACCTCCACCCCACCCTCACCCCACACACAAAGAGCGCTACGTCTCAATTCTCCGAGAATTGGACTCCGAGTTAAGAAGGTGTGACAACCCCTATCATTTACTAGCAATGGTGGTCTCCAACCCTTTTTTGGGGGGCAAAATGGAGCCAGAAAGCAACCATATCATAGTGAAAATCTTTTTTCGCCAAAAAAAAGTAATTTTTTTTCGCCAAAAAAGTTTCAATCCAATTTAAAATGTGGACAAAATTGTCAAATTTGGATGAAAAAGTGTATGAATTTGATTGAAAAGTGTTTTATGGTACAAAGGATGTATGTATGAAGAAATAACATGCTTCACCAAATTTTAAGTGATCTCCATCCTGGCACTTTTTCAAAAAAATAAAAAAAAAAGGGCTGGTGGTCTCTCTCTCCTCCGAAGACAAGGCGGCGCAATTAGGGAGGTCCAAGGCCGGAAGGAAGAGCGAGCATGTCGGCCTTGCGGTTAGTCCGAATGCTGATAGCAAGCTTGTGATCACTTGTGCGAACTGCGTGTCTCATGCGACGTCAACGCACTCAAGAGAAAAGCTCTCCTGTTGTGAAGTTGACAAAAACAATTAGGGTTTCATGTTTTGTCAGAGGCGGATGATCGATTCCCTGGCTTGTCCTTTTCTCTCGAGAATTGAGAACGGTACCATTCAATTCTCCTTTTCAGCTCCTCTCTCTCTCTCTGCATGATTCTCTACAGTAGCTGTTGTTGTTGTTGGTTTGATCGAAATCTGATCCGAGCAAAGGCTGGAGAAGGTATCATGATCATTGGAGGATCATCTCCACGGAACTCTGGCACTTGAAAACCAACAACATTTCATCCACAGAAAATAGAAATGATTTGGAGGGTGTTTGGAGGATTTACTGTATGAATGTTGTTTGAAATATCATTGTAGGGAGGGGCTAGATTTTGAGATTTTGAGAATAGTAGTTTGGTGAGCCTGCAAGTGATTCAAGATGGAAAACCAAATTAAATGCATAAACGTGTCTTAGTGCATAGTCCTGACACCATGCACTAATAGAGGTAGAGAGGTTCTACCTTTGGTCTATCATATTGTGTAACTTAGACATCTGGTTGACGTTCACTCATAACATTCAGTAGCTCCACAGAAATGGTGTGGAATATTCCACACCCAACAGTCTTCTGCACCCTCCTGTCCAATTAGCTACAGATGCACACTGTTGGGTGTGGAATATTCCACACCCTCTTCTCTAAACAAAGGCAGTGCCAGGATGGCTACTGAATGTTATGCTGATTAGAAATCCCTAATGTTTCTGAGGCAATGCCGGTTGAGTGCCGATAGCCCAACTGAAACATACTCTCTCAAAAAAAATTGGGGTCAATGAATTCTGATCCTTCCTGTTACAATGCCTTTCAATACCTTCTTCTCACAATCACATCGCTCCCCGGCCAGAAGTTTGAAAGAAAAATGCATCGTTTTTTTTTGTCAAATTCACCGGATGAGTTTAGGGTTTAGGGTTCAACAAGTCGGATTAATTGTACCCGCAAGTCTGCAATTGATGGAATTGTAAGAAGCTCATTCCTGTCCAAACATGGCGCCAAAGATTATTTGTATAAACAAATGCGCAATTTCTTAAAATTCATATCCAAGATTTCAAGATTTTGGAAGCAAAACAACAGTCAAGATTGCGATGCGGAAACTGCAGAACTTTAGCAGTTGACCGCCAAATGAAAACCTAATGATGTTCAATTTTCAAGGTCAGTTACAACTCTGATTTTGATACTGCATCATGATCGATGTTGGTCAATTCGAAATAGATCTGGTTTGCGTCCAATTTCCTCTTCCAAGTGCTTGAATGTTCATCTRTTGTAGAAAAATTCAAATTCAAAATGTGAAACAGGTGAGAGCGTAGCCATGAATGTTTACKTCACGTGTGTCTCAAGATTTGTAGCTGAAATTGGGGCGGAAAGAGACATGCCTAGCTCGCTAGCGCTCTGAACAGTACGTCCAATGTGCCTCAAGTGGAATTAGAGGATGTTTTGTTTCGAGTGTGGTGAAGATGATAGCGCGCACTCGATCAACCAAATGAAATTCCTTGCTATGAATAAGAAATCTTCAGTAATGAAAATGCTTCTTGAAAGTATACATGCTTCTTTAAATATACATTTGGAGCAAGAGGATCCTGAGTCAAGCATCCTCTGTGGAAGCACTGCAACGGCAAGTTCTGCATGGGTTACACGAAAGCAACAAAAAAAACCTTGCCCCAATGCAAACATCATCTTCCATGTTACTTATTTTCACGGACTCGGTATGTCTTGGCTACTTCACAACAAAAATTGATCCTTTGTTGTGCCCTCCAAACTCCTTTGCGCTTCTTTGTCAACATTAATAATGGGCGTCTAAAAGGACGTAATGGGCGTCTAAAAGGACGCAAACCTTGGCAGCCCAACAAATCCCGCACCCTTCTCATTCAGTGAGTAATTTAGCAGAGTTGCAGAGCTGGTTCCAAATACCATCATTGCATTGCATTGAGGTGCTTGAGACAGGAAAAGCCACAGTGATAAAAAAGGGGACGAGAATAGAAACTGCATGTATCATTGTGGTGTCTTTTTACGAGCGTAGCATTGAGGATGCTCTAATGCATGTCAAAATGYAATGCTGAATCTGATTCTCAAATAATAATTGTGCAGGTTTACGAAGGGCTAGAGAATGGATCTTCCATGAATGCAACATGAGGTGTCCTGGATTAAAAAAAAAATGCACCGGTATAAACTGTCGATTGAAATGCACACTGACAACTTGATCCTTGGAAAGGAAGATTTTCGAATGGATCTGAGCTAGTCACTTCAAATATCTCAGTAACTTACAGACGAAAAAGAATTGCAGGAAACCCAGTTTTCGACGATAAGTTGGGGCTTGTTAGGACCCAGTAAGTTCAATAGTCGACTGAAACAAGCAAGCAGCTCGGTAGGCATCGGTAGCACTCGCTTGCTTTTGAAGTAAGGTCCTATTCAAGCTTTCTCATATTCACTATAAAATGAATGTAGCTTTTGTCACTGAAAAGCCTCCTTCCGTCTTTCATTGAAACAAGCAAGTAGCTAGGCATGCAATAAGAGGGGTTGTTTGGTACCACTTGCTTGCTTTTTGAGTAAGGTCCTACTCAAGCTTTTTCATATTCACTACAAAATGAATGAAGCTTTTGTCAATACACAACCTCCTTCCACCTTCGGTTGAAACAAGTAAGCAGCTAGGCAAGCAACAAGAGGCGTTGTTCGGTAAGTTAGCACTTTCTTTCTTTTTTGAGTAAGACCCTACTCAAGCTTTCTCATATTTTTCACTATAAAATTAGTTAATTAATGTAGCTTTTTGTCAATGCAAAAGCCTCCTTCCGTCTTTTCGTTTGGTTCATGGTCCATCAATGTAACTCTGAATCTGCGCAAGTCGCTACTAACTGCAACTCCATGCATGAAAATCACTCATGTGCAGCGTTTTGAAATTTTGGGCAACACTTTTAACAGAATTAACTAAAGAATTAGAATCATTGCACAAGCGTGAAATTAAAGTACCATTCCTGAGCAGCTCCCTCAACGCCCTTGCCTGAACTGTCCATTGATAAAAACACGCTTGAATCTGTTTATATTAGATGCTTGCTTAATCCAAAGCTTGTGATTGATACCGCAAAAACGCATTCACAATTGTTTTAGAAATTTTTGTAGCTCCATGTCCACAGTCTCTAGGGTGGAAGCCTTTAGAATAGCTTACTCCTCCCGAGTTTGTCATGCGTGGTGGGTCTGTTGAAGAGATACCAATAGTGTTAAATGGTCACTTTAGTATTGTCTTCAACTTCAGATGTGAAAAAAACATGGCTATGAAGTAATAGAGTTTGGAGTTCACGAACAATTCTAATTCTTTCTGAGAACAATTCAAAGTTGCACCTAAGTATATGACACTATAACTATAAGGGTTCTTCCAACTTGTTCTCATATTGAAAATTGTACAATAAAACATCTCCAATGATTGTAATTTCTGTTTTGAAAATTGATGATGTCAATTTGTCTACTAACTCTAATTTTTATTCTATCCTGCACATCAGCTCGAATTAGTGGTTCTAGATAATTCAATCAATTGCATATTCCAAGTCTTTAGCTAGTGTGATTCTTAAAAATTGGGTTTCAAAATTCTCTGCAGTGGAGAAGAAGAGTGCAGCAAACAAAATGCACATAATTGATTTACTTGAGTTATGCTGTGCATGCATGTGTCTTACTCCCGCTGATTCAATTGAAAATACTAGGTCTACACTTCCTAGTGTTTTTTAATACTCTCTAATACTTTCCACAGGGTTTTTTATTGAGTTCCCAGTGTTTAAATTCCCGGTGAATCACCGGGAATTTCCGGTGCGTATATACTGGGGAACACCGGGAAAAGTGAAACTCACTTGGAATTTTAACACCGGGAAAAATGAGACTCACCGGGAATTTTAACACCGGGAACTGCATATGAGACCCCTGTGTTCCAAGTGTATGTGGAGATGCACTTGTAACGTAGGTGAGAACTGTAATTTCAGCAAACTAAATGCCGTGCGTTTCAAGGCAACTGAAAGTTTGCGGACTAACATTGTTCACATTCTCATGGTTGGAGTTATCTCTCTCTTTACTAATGTAGGAATACCATAAATGGCGCAAGTCCATAAATGGTACAAGTCCATAAACAATGCAATTTTATATATGGTTTCAATGAACTTGCTCTTGCCATTTCAAGGCATCAATGACAACAACAAGTACATTGGATGTATTTGGATGTTACATTGTGTGTTATTATTGACATAAAAACACAAGTTATTTTATTGGATGTCCACTAAAATCCGTCTCCTAAAATCATGAAAACGTCGCATAAAACACAAATTTCTTATAGTGGTCACTAGCCATTACTACATAGACACCAATAATAGCTTCAGGAAGAGAAAGAAAAAATTCTAAATACAGATGTTTAATTCCTTATGTTCAAATGCTTAAAAGTGAATTAAACTTCCAGCTTTAACTTTCAGCTCAGTAATGAGATTGCAAATATGGGCAAATGAGACAGTCTCAAGAATCACCACATGCACTTAACAAGAAATCCAAATACCTTTTTTCAGAAACACTCAAAAATGTTGGTTAAACACTTCAAAATCAAATCCATCACAAAGGAGCAACACCTTATTTTCTCTTTTATGTCTTGTTTGCCGATTCTTACAAAAATCAAAACAGYGACGATTCATGAATCCAAATACCGAAGGAAGTGTCTTTGGCACGACCGAATACTACCAAAACAAGAAAMTGGTCATGCTTCTTTTTAGCTTGCGAGCTTAGTGCAATTGCCATTCTTCTTTCTTCCTACATTTGCAACCGACAACCGACAGTAAGCTGCAAAACAAACCAAGTCTCGTTTGGAATTGGATTTTCTTGTGTTGAGAACAAGGCATTTTTCCATAAATGACGGAGCTACCTCTACGGCATTATAGTCTGTTAACCCCTCATCGCCGAAGTTCCAACCATGCTTAAAAGCATCCTCCCTTTGCAAGTTTTCAAAGTCTAAATTTTAGTAAGATATGAAGATCTTAACCGTACAATATTGTAGTGTGCATGTTTTAGATGGTGTGGAGAAAATTTGGGATCATTTGACCGTATAGATTGAAAGATTATAATGTTTTAGTTTTGAAAAAAGGTGCTGAAATTTTCTGAAAAACACATTTGGAGGTGAAATTCGATTTCTAAACCAACTCAAATGAAAAAACTTTAAACCACAAAGTGATTCCAAATTAGAATATTAACACTTTGGTGAAAAAAAATATCATAAAATTAACTCATTGTGCTTGCAAAATGGATTTGAAATGTCAAAAAAMAGTGAAGAAAGTAGCAAAAAATCGCATCTGTGGCTGAACCTCCTTCTACTAAAATGCTTCTCAATCACTCATGAAGACTTGGATGGATCTGAAATTTTAACCACAAAAGCTATACTAGTAAGCGCAACTTCCCAACAAAAATTATTGGAAAAGGATCATATATGAAGAAGTTATGAGCCGTCGAAGTTCACTGAAATGCAAAAAAATTTGGATTTTGAACTTTGAATTTCTCCCAAACATTAGAAACAACTTGGATTGGCATGAAACTTTTACCACATTAACTAGACCTATATGGGAACAAAACCAAACAAATTTGATTGAAAACAAACCTTTGATGAAAAAGATACAATCCCCCGAAGTTGCAGCCATCACAATGCAGTGTGCTGAACCCAAATTGAACCTGAGAACTTCGAATGACTTTCAGAAACTCAATATGTCTTGGATTGATCTGAAAATTTTACCATAGATACTAGACTACTATGCGCAACTTTTCCAACAAGTTTTTTTATTGAATTCCGACATTGGATGCAAAAGTTAGAGCACTTCAAAGTGGACTGCAGACTGTGTAGGGCACTTTTCGTCCCATTCGGCGATGAGGGGTTAAGCACTTCAAGTCCCAGCCCCTATAGAAATCCTCCCTATTTATACCCCATAATGCACTTGTAATAGTGCTTGGCTCTATAAAATTTGGCCAGGGTGAATTGACCCCCTCATTGTCCCTGTCACAAGGTAAATGTAAAAAGTTGCCCCCTCTTTTGTGCCACATCAATTTTGTATTTCTTCACCTACCCAAGCTAATTTGGGGCCCTCTGATTGCAAATATGAATTCAAAATTTGTAAATTTTGCAATGAGGGGGCCAGTTCACTCTGGCCCTATAATTTGGAAGGAGGCCCATATGTTTAACCCTTAAAGGACGGACCTATCACCGCGGGCGAAGGCCGGGTGCAATGTGTAGTGCTTGACTGAGGGGAAAAACACTGTTCACACACATGTTTAGCTTTGGATAGATTGTTCAAACCAATACCTAATGCTACCCATTCAAAAATTGCGAGAAAGACAGTGTGGCACAAAACACTTTCATGTGAAAATCTTTACTATCTTCATAGAATTAGGGCTATTTAAAAATATGGAAGCAATTAAAGACACTAAATTTGACTTCCCATGATGATGAACATATGTGTGGTCACTTTTAGAAAAAGAATGGATGAAAATTAGTGAGTGTCCACTCACCAGATGAGTTTTTTGTCATCCAAAGGACAATAATTGTCCTCGGCATCGTTCAAGGGTTAACGCAAAGGGATGCCCTCACACGACAAGAGGCCCTCGTATGAAGGCATCTCATTATACATTTTGCTTTTGATCTTCCAGTGACTTCATCGACTTCATGCATTCAACAATCGCAATCGTTCTTGGTAGGTTTCATTGTTCAATTGAATCCACAGCTAACATGGGAAAACTTCAATATCTAAATTTAAAGAGGCGTCATTTTCCACGCCTTACAACAATAATCTTTCAAGACTAGCCAGCAACCCACATCTTAGGTACAGGCTTGTTGGTAGCTCTTTGATCTAGTGTTGATTTTCTTCTAGTAGTGACAATTTGTATTGTGTAGCATGGCTAATATTCAAAGTTACATTTCTGAAGAGTGATGTTGGGGTTTTTAAACATGAGGTACAATGTGTTCAACAATTAGCGAAGGAGTACAAAATCTAATTGTAAAGGATTTAGCATTTTTTCAAATGTATCACGAAGTTCCAGTCACTCACCTTAGTAGGTTGGTTTTATTAGCAACTAGTTCACTTGGCAAACTACTAGACCTCAAGTTCCTTATATTTAGGGTCAAGTATGATAGAGAAATGTGTAATTTGTACATGATTCTTGTATTCAAATCATTCAAGTGCTTCCAAATTCTAGCAAGGATGACACTTATTAATTATATGAACACCTTCAAAATTTGATTCAATAGAGTGAATTGTTTCAATGGATATTTTTGGAAAACTCAAACGCCATATGATTGAGCACCCTCATTTATACTCTTAGATTGATTACTTTGATGTTCTAGTTTCAATGTGTGATTGAATTAATACTAGTAGGTACATTTTTGAATTCCCTCAACTTAGAGATGCTAATTTAGTGCATTATCAAGGGCAATTGAAATAATGTTGACAAGAAAAAAATTGAAATGGTATTTAGATATTGTGAATTAGAAAAGCATTAAATCAAGGTGTGTTTATTCATTTAATTTTCAAGCCCATCCAAATTTTGACTCAATATCAATTCGTTCAATCATTGATATGACATTGAAATGCACTATTTGAGAGTTTGAGACTGTTGAACTGTAAATTGTATAAGAGTGATATTTGTAATGTATATCGAGTGGCCTTTACTGAACAAAATATCGACATAATATACAACAAACTGAGGTCGAGGTATTGCAAATCAATTATATTGGATGAATAAGAGTCAAATGAATGTAGAATTAAGGTTGTCTAGATGTTGTGAGTGTAATTGTCAACACTCCCCCATTGCTCTCGACATTGTTTCTGTACGTGATATTGAAGGACTTTGCTTGCGCTCATAGACTTGAAGAAGTCGCCTCTCGTTCGTCTACTTATGGATATAAGTCAGGGTTGTGTAGACACATCAAGCACAATATATTCATTAGGTACCGGAGAGATTACTTTCAATTTTTAGAAAACTATGTGAGTTAAAAGATAGGGTGCATTTAATTCAAAGTGGGAAAATTTTATACAATATGTAGAGCTACTATACGGTCCATGAAATGTTACATACTCTATTATATTTAAATTAGGGTATATAAAAACACCATGTAGTAGGAAATTTTATTAATAAATTAGCATTGATAGATGGGGACTATGCAAAATTTTCCTAGTATAATGAATAATTATAGATATAGATAGATAATTTCATGTCGATGATATAATAAGCACAATAAAAAAAATCTATGATGAGAGGTAGTTGATTGAAATTGTGCCATTGTACAAGTAGTGTATATATAAAAAATTATGCATAAATTTAAGACATTGACCACAAGTGGCACATTGCACAAATAGGGAGGCTAATAGGGAGGTTTATTTAAGTGAATTCAACAAACTAAAAATTGTACAATATGAGGATAGAGTTTATAGTCCAATTAACTTCAATCTTTGAAGTCTTATATATTAAACACGCTCATATTGAATGGGATGTTTGTAGTTCCAACAATAAAAACAAAGTTTTCTTCTAGTGTACTCTGATTTTCAATCCACATGGGCAAATGGGCTAAAAAAAATTCTATGCATTCTTTTATTTTTTTAATACACTTTTTTATTGTTGGAACTTAAAAAAGAATTATTCTAGACAATGCATCATCCGTCCGATCAGACATTCGAATGCTACGCGGGCAGACACAACGAAAATGTGGATATTCCAAGGATGTGATCGAGCACATAGCTGAAATTTCGTTCAGACGTATGAGTGCTATCTCGAACAGGGATGTCTTTGGAGAGATCACTTCCGACAAAACGATGTTCAAAAAAATGTCTTGGACAGATGTCTTCGCCACGTCAGTATCCTTGGTCAATTTTGAACATTTGAAGGTAACTAACAGAAATTTACAACGGCAATGGTTAAATGACTGCCCGGCGTGAAGAAAAAGGGGATGGGCAGGGTTGGGCCCTAAATAATTATGATGTATGAACTTTGAAGTGAGAAAAAATATTTTCTTCATTCCTGTAAAATAGGGTCAATAAACTTCGATTCCTCTTGGAGTAAGATATTTTTACTGCACAAAATGAAAATTTCAACTATTCATAAATACATGATGTTAGATTCACTTGTGAAAAATTTGAAAAGCAAATATGGAATCTAGCTTATTCTAAATCAACTTGCAAGGCAAGGAGGTTAAGTGCCTTAGTGATACTCTAGTCATTTTTTTGATGATTTATTGTGCTATGAGGAAAATTTTTATTTGAAATTCAAATGATTAAAAAATCAGAGACAAACATTTGAAAAATGTGGGATAAATTTCAAACACTTGGACTTCACAGGTTGCAAGATGATAGAACTTGAAGTTAGAAGATCACGTTTTTACTTAAAGCCACCTCAACATAGCTAACAAAGTTTGACCCCTCCTAGAATGTGATTTGAGAACAAAATTTTTTTGACACTCACATGCTATATTTTTTTAGTTTTATACATACCAAATTTCAAAAGTTGGTAAGCATTTTTGCAAAAGATGCTCCAAAAATGCCCAAATTGTGCAAACTCCCAAAAACATTTGGGGTAGCATAACCTTTAATTTGGGCATTCAATTGGGAAAAAATTATATTTCCTCTAAAAGGATAAACTGCTCACACCTTGTGCCAAAAATTTGGAAACATCAAAATTGACTTTATAGGGACCTACTCGGATTTTCCATTGTCCTTTCAACGAACAATTGGCCTTTAGAAGTCAAGAACTACCACTTGGTTAATGACACTAGAATAGAATTGATTGTTGTTGATTTCATGGTGTATCTCCTATACTTGTATGTAGTAGAGGAAAAAAAATTGTGTAAAGAAGGATGGGATGAGAAAAAATTGCACACATAAATTTTGAGTGTAAGATTGTCACACTTAAAAAACCGCATGAATGAATTTATAAAAACCGTAGGGTGTTGAAAATATGCCCTTAGTAGTTTTTTATGTAAAAATATGGTCATTTTAAATACAATAATTAAAATAAGTAGCCCCACATCAAATACCCTCTTCACTTAGGCCTATACCTTAAATTACAGTGAGTGATGGGTTATTGCAAGAAACACTGTACTATTTTGATGCCACTCATTGCATGCTAATTTGTTTTTTGGCCATAACTTTTGTGTTATGGCTCCAAATGACTCAAGATTTATAGGAAAGGCACTCATGACTATTATACTAACACCTTGACTAATTTTTTTGAAATTTTCAAAAATAGTTGACTATCCAAGAATAGACCCCAATTGCCAATTTGGAGTTTTTTTGAGCAAAGTAGTACGAAAAGAAATGAGTTTAGAGCTGAAATTTGGAGGAGATGGTTTTTTAGTAGACTCGTAGATGATGGACAAAGGAATTTTTAAAATAATTAATTTTGTGTGGTGTGGATTGTGGAAGTCTACAGAGAGAGCTTCTTTTTGCTTGCATTTTGAAACATGTAAAATATTATTCTAATGATTTTTTTGGTGAATGACCATCTCCATAAAGTTGTTAAAATGAACATCTTTTATTTTCTCCAAAAATTCTTTGTTGTATTTTTGTGAATTATAACATTGAAGTACCTATTTTCTTGAAGTTTTTCACTTTTCTAATTCTCCAACTTAGAGAATTTTTCTATGCTTTTCCTTCCAAATTTATCTTCTTACTAAAGGTGTATACATTGTGTATATTTAAAAAAAGAAATCCAAAATCTATTTTCTAATTTTAAAAAACTCTTGAAAAAAAAAACATTACTCCTAAAAATGCAACAAATAGTACAAGTTTTTCTTGCAATCACCGCAATCTCTTTGAGATTAGTTGCTTAGTGTCCTAGCTGAGATTGAAAATGGTTCGTATGGGAAGAACTTAGTGACTGACTGTGAATTTGTTGTTTGAAGGTGGGACTGATCGTTGTGTGGATTTAGCTGACAGCCTACATCTTGTGGATGGTGTGTGACAAAATGCTTGAAGGTCGTGGCTACATCCTATGGATTTTACATGGTTGTCTTGCGAGTATTGAGGTGGATAGGATGGTTTCTTCTTTGCTAGGGTCTCGTAATCATTGATGTAGGGTTTCAACAAAGAGCACTAGTACAAGAGATGACACGAATGAGTTGCTCTAGATAGATTACTTTGAGAGCTCAAGAAATTGGTGGGACAATATATTGATGAGGCGAAATCCTAGGGCACTTGATTTTAAACATAAAAATAATAGATAGTCATTTTGGATCAATAGTTGGACAACTCCTAACTTGGTAAAAGTGAGATTCTAGAATTAGGGTTCAAAGAAATTATACCATTGCTCTGCCTGTTTGTGATGAAGGTTGTATAAGGTAGCACCTTGGTTAGAAAGTTACCTTGTTGTATTTTAGTAGGCATGTGGCTCACCTATAAGGTTCTATCTTTTGAAGCGTCTCTAATAAAATGATGTTGGATATCTATGTGTTTTGTCCTAAAGAGCATCACAAGATTTGTACAAGCTTTATGCAAGATTGATTATCACTAAAGAGTGGGGTGGGTTCAGATATCATGTCTAGTCCTAGCTTTGTCAAGATTTTGCCAAAGTTTATGATATCTTTTGGAGCGTCTATGAGCACTCAGTATATTCTGCTTTTGTACTTGATAAAGAGATTGTTGGTTGTAGCTTATTTGACAAGTAGATGCATGAATCTCCTAGTTTGTGAAGTATTCAAGAAGTAGATCTTTGAGAATTTAAATCTTGTCTCCAATCGCCATCAACCTAGGTGTAATATTTGGTTGTATTATCTATAGGAAAGAAAGTGACATAGTCCATAGTGCCACTTAGATATCTTAGTATTTTCTTAGCAACTTTTAGATGGATGATCTTGGGTTTGTCCATGAACCTGGAGACGGAATTGACAGCATACAAAATATCTGGGCGGGTGTGAAAGAAGTAAAGGAGAGGTCCTACAAAGAATTGATGCGTCATGGTATTTGCTCGTATTGTGCCCATATCTTTCTATAGCTGGAGTTTTGGATGAAACGATACATTAGTAGGATTATAGTCTTGAAGGTCAAACTTTTGCAATAATTTCTAAATATAGCCTCGTTGTTCGATGAAAATCCCATTCTATTGTCTATGGATTTTAACCCCTAAAGGACCGTTGTCCCCTCGGGGGACAAATGAGATTTCGGGCAAGTACCTACGGGCTGAATTTTTTATGTGATTTTTTGAAACTTTTTTTGGAGATAGAAAAACTGATGAGCTTCGTGGGAATATAATTTTTTTTTGATCGGTGCCCGGGAACAAAAGTTATGCCCGAATAAGCTCAAAGCTAGGGAGACCGGGCAGCAAAAAAAATTTTGCAAAAATTTGAATTTTTTTAAAATTTTTTTTTTCCTCGCAGATTATACTTTTGTTTATCTGGAATGCTTTGATTCATCTCATTTGGATTTGTTATGAGAAAGTTATGGACAATCTTGGGTCCTACAAGTTATTTTTTCAAGAAGATATTGTCATTGCCCGAAACTCAAGATTGTCCATAATTTTCTCATAACAAATCCAAATGAGACGAATCAAAGCATTTCAGGTATACAAAAGTATAATCTACGAGGAAAAAAAAAATTTAATTTAAATTTTTGCAAAATTTTTTTTGCTGCCCGGTCTTCCTAGCTTTGAGCTTATTTGGGCATAACTTTTGTTCCCGGGCACCGATTGAAAAAAAATTATATTCCCACGAAGCTCATCAATTTTTCTATCTCCAAAAAAAGTTTCAAAAAATCACATAAAAAATTCAGCCCGTAGGTACTTGCCCGAAATCTCATTTGTCCCCCGAGGGGACAACGGTCCCTTAGGGGTTAAATCCAAAATGGTCAGTAGCTTCTCCTAGATCCATCATTTCAAAAGCCTTCTAAASTTCAACCTTTAATCTTGCAATCTCTGAGTAAGGCCATATTTGTTATATTGAGACTTTTTGAAGATTTTGAGACATAATGCTAGTTATTGGAAAAATAATTTAAAAAAATAGTAATTGAAACCAAAAATAAATAATGCTCAAATAGTGATCCTATAATGACATTCTAAAAGTTGGTGTTGTTACTTCTGGTTCATTGCAAGAAAAACTGGTCCTATACTCGGTCACAAACACTGTTGCTCTCTTGTAATCATCAATAACTTTTGAAGCATAAACCCCATAAACTTGAAATTTTTATTGAAGATGCCTAAATTGATGATAATCATATATTTTATTTTTCAAAATACTTAAAAAATAAATTTACATTTAAAAATAATTTTTGCTAATTTGTTACACTTTGAGGTTTAGAGGTTTTCACTACGTTGTGAGTCACTAAATTTAATGATTTGGAGCTGAAAATTTCATGGTCCATTAACATAGTAGAAAAGCATAGACCTACCAAAGGAAATCTAAAAATTTATTATTTTATGTCCTCCACATGAGTGCAAACAGCTCTCCCATTGGGCGCAATTTCAAAACATTGATGATGGTTCTAAGACCATTTTTTTGGTGAAATCTCATCACCATCAACTCTTCCCAAATGGAGGATTTTTAATATTTGAAAAAATTTCTTTTCTTGTTTTTTACAAATTAAAATGTCAAAGTACCTATTTTCATGAGATTTTGCACTTTTCTAGTTCACCTAGTTAGAAAATTTTCCTATGCTTTTCCTTCCTAGGGTACTTTCTTCTTAAATGTATATACATTAAACACATTTTTCATATTATTTTAAAATTGTTTTTCTAATTCTACAGTACTCATGTTTGAGCCTCTATAACACCTTGTTAAATTCTGCATGTTTTGGTTGGATCTCTTGCATATGGGAAAAAGTCTGGCATCTTCATAAAAACTTCTTCATTAAGTGCTCCGTTCAAGAATGCGGTAATGACGTCCATTTGCAAAAGTGGCCATTGGTATTGAGTAGCAAAGGCGAAAATGAGTAAAATGGTACACCATCTGACTACAAGAGTAAAATTGTTGTTGTAGTATATTCCTTCCCTTTGCTAAAACCCTCTTGCCACTACTCTTGCTTTGAATTTGTTGGTATCTTCATGCATATTTTTCTTTACTTCAAATATCCACTTCCACGTGATAGGAGTTTTTCTATTTCGCCAATTTACAGTGTCCCAAATCTAATTTGTCATGATCAAATTTATCTCATTGTCAATAGCCTTTTTGCAATCTTTGTATCAAATTATGGTGTAGAAATCGATGGGTTCCTTTAAAAGATTGGACACTAAATAATGTCCAGAAACCCCAGAGTTTAATAGATGTCTTTCTATTTCTACTCCGATATAGACGTTCAACTGTTCCGATGGTTCTATCAACTAGTAGGGGGCTCTGTACTAGAGATGAGCTCGGTGGACTTGATGAGTGGTTGGAAGAAGATGGCTTTGTAGAAGCTAGGGTTCAAGTTATCAAAATGACTAGAGGTCGTTTCAATGTCTAGGCTAGGATGTGGTGTGTTGACATTTGCATTTGTGGCTAATTCTAGCATTCATGGTATCTCGGGTTTGTTAATAAATGTGGTGGCTAATACTTCCGAGGTGAGAATATGGACAATTTTAGCTGTATTGATGGTAACTGTATACCTTATTTATTTTTTTAAATAAAAAATCATTTTATATTTAAAAGTCAATTTTGTTAATTTGTCACACTTTGACATTTAGGTGTTTTTTATATTATTGAGTGGTTTGAATTGATGATTTTTAGCTAAAATTTCTATGATATACTCTCCTGTAGGCACACATGTTTTTGCCAAAGGGAATCTAAAAATACATCATTTAATATCCTCCACATTTGTGCAAATAGACCTCCCTTGTGCACGCACTTCTAAACATTAGAGATGGTTTTGACCTCATTTTTTTGGTCAATACACATCATCAAGAAGTCCTCCCAAATGGACAATTTTTAGTTTTGTTGAAAATTATTTTTTCTATTTTCTACAAATTAAAACGTTGAAGGATGTATTTTCTAGGACATAATCAAGCAACAAAACTAGCAGGTGTTTCTTACAATCACCCTCATAAAGTCGATAGCATGTGGTTTCCTTGTCAAACCTTAAGAAAAGACGTTTTTGTGTTTTGCTGTCAAATTTGTTGTTGTTGCAGCGGTCTCTCAGTTCATGAACATAAGCAAAGCATCCAAAGATTTTGAGATTGGAAATATCAAGTTTTGTGCCTTTGAATCATGCTTCAGGGGACTTTCCATAATTGGCTAGTATTGGGCTACCATTTATTAGGTGAGTGGCCGTAGCAACAACTTTTGTCTATAAAAAAAGTTGCAGCTAGAAATCATACTACATGATTTGAGTACAATCTAAAATTGTGCAATTGTGCCTTTCTGATACTGCATTTTGTTGAGGCATACTAGCTTGTGTAAGCTCTCTCTGAATTCTGTTGGTGGGACAATCATTTATAAATTTGTTTGATAAGTATTCTTCTCCGCGATCTAATTGTATTACTTGTAACTTGTTTCCACTCTCAATCTCAATTTTTCTCTTGAATAAACAAAATTTTGAGAAGTTTTTTCTTTTATGCTTCAAAAATACATCCAGCTCTTTTGGAAGAAATTGTCAGTAAAAACAAGAATATAGCTTGAGCCGCTCAAAGATGGTTGCATCATTGTTTCCATGAAATTAGTGTGAATTCTTTGGCGTGCTTTTTTGGCCCTAGTTGGCAATTATTTTGAGAATCTTTCTTTGTGTTGCCGCCCTACCAAACAACAATGGCAAATTCTCTTTCAATAGTCTGCCTTTGGTAGCCCAATTACAACAACTAAACAATATAGGTGCTGCAAACTTTTGTGGCTTAGATGACCCATACAACGGTGCCATAACATTGATATGTATGATTGATCCGCTACTAATGCATGATGGATTGGTTTAAAGCAATAAAAGACATTCAAAGAGTCTTGATGACCAGATGCAACAACTTGGTCATGAACATTTAGAATTTAACAATTTTGACTGGAGAATATAACTTTGTACCCAGAGTCAAAGAGAGCTCCAACTAAGACAAGATTCTTTGTCATGCTAGGGACATATTGAACTTCTTTAAGATTTATTTCTCCAAAGCTTGTACACACTGTTGCAATACCAAAACTTTAGAGGGGTGAGACTCTCCCCCTCCAATTCTAATTTCACTGATTTGTATCCTTGTTGTGTGTAGTTGCAGATCTAAGTTTTTATAATCTGCTAGTACAAGACCAAAAGCTCTAGCATCTAGAAACCATGGCTCATTTTCCCAATGATAATATGAATCATAGTACTGGTATGCTTTCTGAGACTCAAAAAATTTAGCAAAGTTTGCAAAACCCATACTTTGTGGAGCAGTAGGTTGTAAGTTGCAAGGCGCTCTGCACTCTCGAGAAAAATGTTGAGGTTTTCCACAATTGTAACGAACCAATGGTGGTCTTAATGGTGTACAATAGCTTTGGCCAGGGAAAATTTGGCCAATAAAACTTCCTTGACTTCTATAGACTTGTGGCCATCTGCCACCTTGTCTTTGATTTGGTGTCGGATGTTGCTGGATCAATGTTTGTTTGGAAAGCTTGACGCAAAGACTTCCATATCTCCAAGTAGTTGGTTTTTATGCTCACGTTGATGGAATTCTGAAACTAAACTTGCGCTAAGTTTTTTGAATGCCATTGATTTGTTGAGATGCGTAAGATTCTAGATGGTGTTTTTATACAATCTTGGTAGTCCGTTGAGGATGATTTGATTCACAGTTTGATCTGATAATTTCTCCTCCATATTTTTGAGCTTTTTTTTTAGCTCCCGTGCTTTCTTGAGATTTTCTTSAATAAATCCTCAGTCACTCATTCTGAGTGTTTGTAACTAGCTCATTAGTGTCAAAACCTACAACTAATTTCTAGATTGAACTTGGTTTTGAGTGCTTTCCACGCAAGTGCCAAGTTAGAATATTCTACAATCATATCAACGAGGTTGTCAGATACCAAAAGAATAATTAATCTACATGCCAATATAATTTTCTTCTATAATTGTGCCTTTGTCAGGGCTTCTCCATCGATAGTGCCCGGAAAAATGGTGTAGGTCAGTTCAGCTTCTGTAACGCTCTTGACACTAAATTTCTACTCTCAATGTGGACCGCATCTTGAAGGCCAGACATAGTAATTTGACATTTCCTTCAGTTTGTCTCCTTCTCTAATCGTTATGCTTCCGCTCTTTGCTGTTCTCTTTATTGGCTCTGTCCTTTTGGACAGAGACCATGGCATCCACTTTGGTTTCTTTGTTTCTAAATCCTATCTATAACCCTATTCACATTGCACAACCACGTGGACCATGACGTGGTGAGGGTTTGGATGGGGGTGGATATGTGGGACCCAAGTGGGCGAATCCCAGCGCGCACTTGATAGAGTCGATTGTGCCTCCTTCCTAATTTCGACGGTGGTTTGAGACTTTGAGTTGTGCTGAAGGTGCGCCTAGAAGGTAAATCGTCAAGGTCTGTTTGAGAGCAAGTCTAATGGAGCAGATGTAGTGTACAAGCTGGATTTAGGGTTGCAGCAAAGGTTCCGTTTTGAGTGCCATATGAATCGTGGATCCTGTAGTTTTTAATGTTTAATCTGAGGTTGGTATTAGGGTTTTTGGCAATGTGTTGCGAGGTTAATTGTTGTAGTTTTATGCAGCTGGTTTCTATGACCTAATTGGTGATCTGTGAGCTAGTTTTAAGTTTATCTTCTTTAAGTTTATCTTTGAATTAGTCATTTTAGAAAGGTTACGGAGTTGTTGTTGTGATTGTGGGGTTTACTCAATATTGTAATAGTTATGGCTTGGGGCGCTGCTCTTGGATGCGACGCAACACGGCTTTTTTGAGGTGATTTTTACAGCCATGTACCTTTTTGTAGTTGCAATTGCAATTAGGGCTAGTTTTTTTGTTTTCGATTGACAAATCCTTATCTCTATGCTCTTCTGCCTATGTTGCTACACACATAATTAGGTTTTTGTTGGGTCATAGAGGATGATGTAGAAAAGAAATTGATCCTCGTACAGCCATCATTGATGAAATATTGGGAGCGATGGAGAAAGTTTATTCTTCCTCTTATTTCGAAAACTTTGTGAAGAAT
This sequence comes from Pleurozium schreberi, assembly GCA_006891605.1. NCBI lineage: Eukaryota > Viridiplantae > Streptophyta > Bryopsida > Hypnales > Hylocomiaceae > Pleurozium > Pleurozium schreberi. The sequence continues at coordinate 113,580 of VACF01000975.1, read as the reverse complement.
GTGTGTTGGTTCTTATTGATAAGTCTGTGATGACCATGAGAAGGAATTCAATTAGGCAATTAGGACGATTTAGTAGATCTTTTGAATTTCATTGAGCGAGCAAGTGTTTGGAGTGTAAGGAAGATTATGCTGTCGTCTTGCTGGCAAAATGATGCTCGTTATCTTGAAATGGAATTATTGTTTTGGTGCCCACCAGGGCAATTTATAGGGTTTAGAGTTTAGCCATGCTGCCTGAAATGTGCAGTAAGGCCCAGACTATGAATTCGGTGAGACAATTCTGAAATTTTATTGTGGAGATTAATAAACGCTGAGCTGCTCCAAGGTAAGGTGTTTACTTTTCTACAACTGTGCTTTAGGTGTGAGTTACTTGGTGAAATCTCAATGAGGATGGTACAGTTTTGGGTTACTAAAATCATTGAATTATCAATCGATCTGGTAACACTCAAATTTGTGGATTTCCTTATGTGCGCTTGCAGGTGGTGGATGCATCATGGTACATGTCCAATGAGAATTGCGGCGCTTTCAAAGAATATAAGGTTTAGTTTTTCTCATTTCAACCACCGACTGCGCTCTTATTTCATACAGACCGCGACAATTATTTTGCTATTTTTCAATTTACAACTTGTCAGGCTTGTAAATTGTAGACCGTGCAATTGTAGTATCCTCATGGAATCACATCTACTATTCATTTTCCTAGAATGTTGTCGCATTAAGAGTATTCTTCTTGTAGGAAGGACACATCTCTAGTGCAGTCTTCTTTAACGTTGATAAGATTTCGGATTTAACTTCATATGTAAGTTTTTTGGTACATGTGCGTTTATGTATGACGGAAAAATTACCTTAGGATAGGACCAATTATTTCTAGCTTTTAAACTTGGCAATCTTGTAGTTATCTCGTGTTTTTTGACCTATAAGTAGCAGTCAGTTAGCCCCTACCTGTGCTGAAATATTCTTTGAACATGGATTGCGGGTTCCATTAATTCTAATCCATTGGAACACTTGATTTACTAGGAAGTTGATTTTTTTTTACCAGAATGGACTCAACTGCAAAATTTTAAGTGCGTTGCAGGCATAGGGACGACAATTGGGTTGGAGATGCATGAGAAGAGGGGTTGTTAGTCGTTATGACACTTGGGCCATGCATGTGATCTACGCCACAGCCACGACGAAGAGCGAGTGGTATGAGAACTTGCATGACAAGAATCATGGAGATAGGTTTAATTTAAGTTCTTCCATTTCCTTAAGAAAGCATCAGTCACAAAAGTATAGCATTTGACTCTACCTTAGAAATCATGGAATATTTGCCTTTGCACTGCATGTTCACAACTCACCAGCAATGTTGAATAAAAGTAAATTCAAGGGTATAGCTAGGGCCTCCCCTTTCTGTTTGTGTGAACCCCTTTTCTCAGATTGACTTTTGGAATGAATCTGGTAATCATCATGTGTCCATTCTGGAATTTATAGTAGCATTTTTGTTGAGATATTTTGTATCAAAGTGTTAGCCTCGTGTACTCTTGTTTTGGAGATTACGCATAGTACTTTAGGTCTTGTAGTTACCAAATGCGTGTTAACTTAACCTAGGCGTTTTGCTCAATTTCTAACAAAATGCTTTTGGTGATTGGGGGGTGCCGCCTAGCTGGACCCCTACTTTGTCGATGGTGTGTGTGGTGGATTTCTTCTTCTTTTTTAAATTAAATTAAAATATTTTTGAGTTTAACGCTCTATTTTAGATTTCTATTTTAGGTTTCATTAGAAGATTTTTGAATCATTTTCTCAAGATGTATTGATCAAAATGTTTTGAATTTTAATTTGAAGTAGCTAATTTTTTATTGGCTCTATCCTTGGGCAGAGAACATGGCATTGACTGCACATCGACTTTAGTTTTTGAATCAAGAGTTCAAATCTTATCTAGAAACGTGTTCACATTGCACAACGCGGTTGGGATTTGGGGATGTGGGGTCCTACTGGCGTGCACTTAACCCCTCTCTGCCCAAGGCCTCACCATGTCAAAAAACAACATTGCTTTTCAAGTGTAAATGCCAGCAAGGTATGAAAATCTCAACACTACAATCTTGTAGACAGTGTGCATGTTGTAAATGATGTGAATCAAATTTTGGAGTCATTTGACCGCATAGAATGAAAGATTATGATGTTTTAGTGTTGAAAAAAGATGTTGAATTTTCCTAAAAATACATTTGGAGTTTAAATTCAATTTCTAAACGTACTCAAATGGAAAAAAATTTATACTTAGAAGTGATTCAAATTCAGAATACAAACACATTGGTAAAGAAAAATATCATTCAATTGACTAATTATGTCTACAAAATCATTTTGAAATGTCAAGAAACAATGAAAAATGTAGCGAAAAATCACATGTATTGTTGAACCTCTCTCTACTAAAATGATTCTCAATCACTTATCACTTCTTTGATTGATTTCAAATTTTAATCAAAAAAATTAGACTAGTCACTAGTATGCACAACTTTTTCAACAAAAATGATTGAAAATGGACGTAGTATGAAGAAGTTATAAGCCGCCAAAGTTCATTGTAATGAAGAAATGTGTGGATTTTGAACTTTGAATTGCTCCTATGCATTCACAATTGCAAGGATCTGTTGGTTATTTCACAAGTTAGGGCTTGACAACTTATCTACACAAAACATCCTTGGTACAAATTCAACTATACCCATTTCAATGGTTTTGTATTAGTTGTGCATAATGTTTTTCTATAGTATATTGACTTTATGATATGTATAGCTTGTCCATTGTTCTTTCCAACTTTGTTGTATTTTCTTCTATAATTCTTTAATCTCAGGGAGTTAAAGACTAATTGTTTGTTTGTATATAAGGGTTCTATAAGGATTTAGATTAAATTGTTTCTGAATTCTATTTTTTATTAAATCTAATAAAGATGCTAGCCCATTTATATTACACTTTTGTCAAAGTGTGAAGTAGAAGTTCAAATATGTAGTTTATAAGAAAAATATGAAGTAATAGTATTTGGCTTTCATTTGAATTTCAACTCATAATTTTTTTTATCATACTAACATATTCATATTGTTTTGCAAGTATATTTGTTCATTTGTACATTTGTACATTTGTACATTTGTATATTTGTATATTTGTATTTGTAGCAATTTTGTATAGGTTTGTACAATTCGTGGAAAAATTTGTATTTGTATTATGACAAAATTAGATGAAAAATTGAATGTTATGATCTCCAAACAATATAAGTTACAATGTAATATAGAAGATTTTGTTGCATACTTAACTTTTGAACGACATGGGGTGGAAATCATCAATTTCTAAAAGTGTGGGATTCATTGGCCTAAAAAAATCCAAAAACAATTGTTGGAGGTCAAAGCACTATAGAACATCTTCCCTTTCCACCACAAATTTTGAGGATGGATAGTTGCATTTCTGTCCTACACAGAAAGATGCTCTCTCATTCATCAACCATAAAATGGCCTCGGTGTCCTTTAGGGGTTAATACTATATATTCAATCATCAACAAATTTATAAGTAAATGTTATTAAAAGCAATGTTTAGCAATGAATATTCTAAAAGTGTATAAAATTTGATTGTTAAATTAGATGAATTTGTTTTGTGATGAAGATCAACACATAAAGAAAATGTCAATAGGTATAATTGTTGGTGGATTGTCGACTGTAAGAAGTAAATAAAAAATTGAAATAAAAAATACTATAAAATTCAATAGTATGGAAACAATTTCCATTGAAGACAATGTTCTAGACAATGTTGTCTAAAATCAAATGCAAGCTAAAGTATTTGAAAATGCTCAACTTCAAATTATTTCAATGACATGAAAAAATTGATTTAATTGTAATAAAACAATCAAAAGCACTCAAAATTTGAAACATTTGTACAATCAAAAATTAAAAATTAAAAAATACACCTTCTTTACTATTAATCCATATAATAAATCAAAAAATGAAAAAAAAAAAAAATTTAAATCAATAGCAAAAATTGGAAAAAAAATTTAATGAAGAAATAAATGGTGTGCCAAATTATACTAGTATGTGCTATGTGCGTCAATTGAAAGATTAATTTTCTTGAAAATTTGTAGTATATTAATACTTTTCAAAACAAACAATCAAATCTTTATTATAATGTGATTTTACCTTATTTATAAATGAGGTATTCAATGTATGTAACCAATGTTTGAATGTATTAAGACAAATAAAATTCCATCATATTTTGGACATAACAATATACATAGAAATGTGATTACAATATCTATGAAACAACTTCTACTTTTAGATGGATGGTTTTAGTTGGCATAGCAAGCTTTTATACAAATTTACAAATTACATAGCTTAGGGTCAATATAAAATGTWTAGTAGTACTATAAATATTCCATCATATATTAGTACAACACAATTAGCTCTTCCTTGTTTACTTGAAAATTGTAGCACAGCATGGATTCTTATAAAATGCCATTTAGTATATAAATCTATTGTTATGTCTAGAAATATATGCTTTAATGTGATTATCTTGGCATTGAAAGATTTGTAGAATACTCTAGTGTATAGAGCATTAAATCATGTTTGAATTCATCCTTTACCATACATTTGGGTGATTGCAAGAAACACTTGTCCTTTTTTTTGTCCCATTGCCCTTGCATAGGTGGTTTTTTGCTCATAACTTTTGCATTTTTTGTCCATTTAGGATGAAACTGGAAATGAAGGTACATATGGTAGTTGCAGACATTGTGTAATTTTTTCAAAATTTTTAAAATTAGTTTACTATTTTTAATCTGCCCCCGATTGGGTGTCTACCTTGGCCATTTTGGGGGATTTTAGTCCTATTTCTGACCCAAAAATGTGAATTAGAAGCCACAAATTGGATATGTTGGAGGTCTATTAACTTTGATAGGACTCATGATGAGTTTTTATGAAAATAGCAATATGTGGATTGCACATATGGGGTCAAAGTGACCTTCCTTTGCGCAAAGGCTATGAAGAGGGAAAAAATGTCCTACGTGATTTTTTTAGTGCAATGCAAGCGTAATCTTCTCTAGCAAAATAAACTTTTTTTGAATTTTTTTTTGAATTTTTTTTGAACTATTAAAAATGAAAAGGTCCACATACCCTTTTTTTGCTATTTTCTGCTCTGAGTAGCTTCTGTAGTACTCCATAACACTCGATAGGACTACATAGTACTGTATAGTACTAAATCAACGGCGTAGATCTACAAGCACCTAAAATCAACGGTGTACATTGATAGGCGCGCCACTGACACATAGTTCCAGTAGTACAACTGAGTATTGCTAGTAGCATATCTAAAAACTGCGTTTTTGAGACAAAAACGTGAAGTGTTTCTTGCAATCATCCATTTGCAAATTAAAATTAAAAATGATATTTTTGAAGACAATATTGCAAATCAAGACAATTTCGAAAAAAAAATCAAAAGATACTTTTATGGAAACAATGGTGTGTAATTTTTTAGATTATGAAACATGTACAAGTAGGATATTGGTTGCACCTAGTGAAAATGATTTTTATTTTGCACTTAGTAAAAATGATTTATTTGTTGCACCTAGTAGAGAACATCATTCTAAAGATATCTTTGAAGACAAGTGCAGTGAAAAAATAAATTTTTCAACATTATTTTGTGGTCTTCCTTCAACTGAAAAATATATTATAATTTCTCTTATCATAAAATAACAAATGAATAATGTTGCATAAAATTCATAATTTTGATACAAATATTCAAAACAATTTTTGCAAAGTGACATAATATCTTACAATCACACATATTTTAATTTCTTTTACAAAAAATTTAGCAAAAACATTTCCTATATAAATAGTTTCAATATTCACCAACTAAAATTAAATCATCTTTATCAATTCTCCCTCTATTTAGTACTCTATTTTTTATATTTTTTCTAACAATATACTAATATTGTTGTTTACGAAAGGCAGAGCCTCACGGTCACACCATTCTTGTTTTGTATTCTTTCTAATTTCCTGAGATCGATATGCAGCTTAGGAGTAAGGCTTCACTAAGGTTCTCTATTCCTTTCTGGGTCATTGCAAGAAACACAGGTCCTATACTCAGTCACAAATAGTGTTGCTCTCATTTAATCTTCAATAACTTTTGAAGCATAAATCCTGTAAACTTGAAATTTTTATTGGAGATGCCTAACTTGATGATAATCATATCTTTTATTTTTCAAAAAACTTTAAAAAATAAAGTCACATTTAAAAATAATTTTTGCTAATTTGTTACACTTTGAGGTTTAGAGGTTTTCATTATGTTAGGAGTCACTAAATTTAATGATTTGGGGCTGAAATTTTCATGGTCTATTAACATAGTAGAAAGCATAGACCTACCAAAGGAAATCTAAAAATTTATTATTTTATGTCCTCCACATGAGTGCAAACAACACTCTCATTGCGCGCAATTTCAAAACATTGATGATGGTTCTAAGACCATTTTATTGGTGAAATCTCATGACAATCAACTCTTCTCAAATAACCAATTTATATTTTTTGAAAAAAATTCTTTTCCTATTTTTTACAAATTAAAATGTCAAAGTGCCTATTTTCATGAGATTTTGCACCTTACTAGTTCACCTAGTTAGAAAAAATTTCTATGCTTTTTCTTCCTAGGGTAGCTTCTTCTTAAAGGTATATACATTAAACATATTTTTCATATTTTTTTAAAATTGTTTTTCTAATTTTACAGTACTCTAAAAAATTTATGAGTATTGTAGCCAAAGTGTACACAAGACCCTTCTAATCCTGTTGTTGATTGATATGTACTATGTCGATCTATCAACTTTGCATTGTGTATGTGATCCTCTACCAATGCTTTGATACTATGTTGAACTATACATTGTATAAAAGTGATCTTTGTAATATATACCGAGTGGCAATTACTGAACATAATATCGACATAATATACAACGACCAAAGGTCGAGGTTTCGTAGATCACAAGGACTGTATGAATGAGAGTCAAATGAATGTAGAACTAAGGTTGTCCAGATATCATGAGCATAATTCTAAACACAGACGTAGTCTGTCTTTTACCTCTAGATGTTATTGATTGTAATGTTTATGCATTGTTGAAACAAACATATACACTATTAGAAGCTTTTTCCGTATCATACTAGCTTACTTTTTGATTAAAGGGAAGTCAAAGGGGGCTAAATTGTCCTTCCAATCATTTGGGACTACTTGACCATGRAAAAATTATTTATTTATTATTTTTGCTAATGTATGAAAATTTGAAATCAATCATGGTCATAGGAATTTTTTACACAAKTAGTGGAGTTGTTGCAACTTATATATRATGTTTWGAAGTCTTTCAATCRYAGCTTYCTATTTGTGATGGATAGAGGAGGAAAAACTAATCAACAACTTTCCAAAAAGTACTACAAGAATACCACATAGTAGTACAAATTGAATTAAGAATAGGACCCATGAGGATCTAAAACGGTCTCAAATGAATCTCACATAATTGCTTAATACACACACAATATCCAATAGGTCACAAGCAATTTAGGCATATTGGTGTGGGCAATTTTTAATTCTAGAACATTGCATGTGTTATTATACAAAACAAAGTTGCAATTGGCAATGATCTTATGACTGTGACTCTATGACTATGATTGTTTCTGCAATGAGTACACAATACATATAGCCAAATCACATTGATCATGGTTGCAATTGATCAATTGCTTAACCCCATACGTTTTTTGACAATTTTTTCATCAAAAATGCTCCAAAAGTGCCATTTTTGGTTCAATTACCAACTTTTTGAAAAAAAAAATGTTTAGAGATACGTAACTGTAGAATCTTTTAGTATGCTAGTTTGAAAAGATGTGAGAAATTTCAAAATTTTCCACCGTGTGGATTGCAAGATATTAGCGTTTGAATTAACACAAATTCTTTTCTTTAATTGGCCTTACTAAAAACCGGGCAGTAGCACTTCACATGATCACATTTGCATGAAAAAATGTCTCAAATGGTAATGCTTCTTTGGATGCATTCTTTAAGTCAAGTTCTCTACATACTTGAAAACTGATTGCAAATAATTTAGAATTGTACAACATATAGGAAAAAAATAGTAAGTAGAAAGAAGTAGAAAATGATTCAAAGTGCTAAATTGTCAAGAATTTAGTTATGGAATTGAGAAATGCCAATAGCAATGGTTGTAATGTTGTAATAAACAATCTACATCCTATAATTGAATTTTCTTCAAAAAATATTGAAAATTGAGTTAAATACACAACTTCAAAATTTATTTTAGAGTAGGAAATAGATGATTGCCCGCAAACTAAAACTCCTCATAACTTTCATCTAATCAATCAAAATGGAATGATCAAAGCTTTACATGTCTATATAAATCTACAAATTTAATTAAAAGTCTTTGTTTATTTGTAAAGTGATTTTTTTCATCTACGAGGACTACCTGCCTAGTGAAAAAAACTACATTTCATACAATGACTTTTTAACCATGTAGTCAAAAGTCATGAAAATTGTTGGGCCTTAAAGATATTCTTTGTTCACATGTTGTGTAAAAATTTCAAGAAAATTGAACAAAATATCCATGAATCATAGTAAGCTACCCAAATTTCTATGTTGCTAAAAGGCAGCTTGGTCTTTTTAAGGGTTAAGTGGCAATTGTCAGAGATCTAACCTCTACTACTAAAAATTTTGAAGATACTAAATGCATCCACATTTTGTACTCGAATATTGTTTTGAGCACTATCTCCAAGCCAAATAATTGAATTAAAAAAAAAAAATTGTCCTATAGAATACATTTTGTCATTGAAAGGTCAATTGGTGTCCGCCTCAATGTTTTAGGGTTAAATGGATCTTCAATTATTTTAAAATGAAATTCATATTCTGTAAGATCTATCCTTCATTCTATCTACAATGACCCCCTATTGCCACTCTTATTTACGATTACAAAATGGGAGTCCATTTTGCAACCAAATTACATCCATTGTATACTCATTTACAAGGGTTCTAACAAGAACCAAGCGGACGCTACCACCCTCCACCTTCTCTGAAAGTCAAACTATGCCTATGCACTAAAAAGATGGCTCCCCATCTTGCCATCAAAATAAAAAATACCCCCCCTGAATACCCCCTGAATACATATACAAAATACGTATATAGAATACATATACTGGATATCTATACTAAATATGTATACGGGTTGATTGTCCCATATTGATTGTCCATCCTATTACATTTTGAAGATTATAAGAGGTGGAAGGGGGGATGCAAATTTAAAAAATTTAATTTTTAATTTTAAAATTTTAAAAATCTTAATATTTTAAAAAATTTGGTAAGGGGTTGGGTTGAGTTAATAATTTTAAAAAAATGCTGTATTTTGGGTGCATGCCTCACTATGCACCCAAAAGACAGCACTCACAGTCAAACTAACTTCCTCGTGGTAGCTTTCGTCAATGCATAGTATGCACCCAAAAGACAGCACTCACAGTCAAACTAACTTCCTCGTGGTAGCTTTCGTCAATGCATAGTCACCAATAAAGTTCATAGTTTGCCACAAAAATACAAACAAGTGGCGAATCACTAGTGTCTCCATCCAAACAAAAACGTCCATTACTTTCTTACATCTCTTTTCACAAGATCTTTAGTACAATCCTCTATTTAATTATTATATGAAACTCCACATGTAACAATTGTAGAATGCAACTATTCTTGAATGTCCACATGTTACAATTCTACTTTCCATGTGAAAGAAAAATTCTAACTGAGAATGATGGAACCCCACATGCYACTATTACTTTTTTTAACACATGTTTCACTTTCATTTGCCTACATAACTTTGGAATCGTTTTGAACCATTGCAAGCCTTTACTATGTCTCTTCCTGTAACCATAAAATCCCAGTCGGTGTGAACGCTCACCCCGGGCACTCCACGGGCTCACCCGCCGGCGTTTCCCACGCGACGGACGGTTCGTAGCAGCCGGAAGAGCACTTACTCCGAACACCCCGCGCGCGACTTTGCAACTGAGCTGCCGCTTCCTCGGTGGTTGCGGTCGAGTCTATAGTACACCATCGAGCCGAATGCGGAGGTGTAACAATGGGTGAATGTAAAAAAAGAGCCCCCTATTTTGTGCCGTCATTGTTTTGTGATAAACACTTCTCGTAGCTAATTTGGGTCCTCTGATTGCAAATATGAAGTCAAAAATTGCAAAAAATTTTATGCGTGAGAAATAAATAGTTCCAGTGTTTTCCCCAAGGTTAAAACACGGGGGCAAAACCACCTCCGCATTCGGCTCGATGGTGTACTATAGACTCGACCGGTGGTTGCCGAGGACTCTACAGTTGTCTGTGAAAGACTTATTCAGCTTCCTCTGACTGTCCGTGGCTCTGTGCTGCACGCCTTTGCAAATTTTCTTATAATAACTTCGACTGCCAATCCAATTCCAACGCCTCGATCCCAGTCGTGGGCTCCAAGGCAAATGAGAACCAGCAAAGGAATCCAGCTCCCCGACTACTACCAATTCCCCCATCACTAAGATTCCCACGCATATTATTATCCTCCAAGTTCCAAAGTACGAATCCGTGCCACTTGGTGCCCATGCTGGCGGAGAACCAGATTTTTTGCAAATTGCGTCACGGACAAGTTAGCATCGTATACCGATCTCGTATTATGATAATAAGTACTGCGCTCCTCCTCTGCTCCCACTTCTCTCTTGCTCAGAGCTTGCACGGCTAGCTAGCTGGGACTTTACAAAGTGGTTTAAGAACTTGAATTGTCCAGAGGGGGTCTTGCGAGTGGTCGGTCTGACTTTGTTGCAGGCACGTTTGGTGACGGAATTGTAAATTGGGATTTGAATTTTGGGTTCAATGGGACTTAAGTGGCGGTGGTTCTGTTTAGGATCTGTTGTTGGGGTTTGTGATAGTCAATGGTAGCATTGATGTGAGTCGTTGACGACGACGACGACGGTGGAACGAAGCCTGGTACGTAGACTACGTACGAACCGACGGAGATTTGGCTGGTCGGCATGACGACTGCGAGACTGAGAGGGGATTGCTGGTCCAAGATCTGTGCCCCTCCGTGTAAGTTTGCCGTATTCTCTACTTCGAATCTGGTGTTTGGTCGTGTCCCCGGTCGTGTCTGTAGCCGAAAGAATGCTCGATCTTCGGGACCAGTACGTGATGAAGCTGATGGCACTTCAGATGAGAGCACTCTTAAACGAATCGGATGTGGATTGCGCTTACGCTAATACTAGATGTCGCGAAAGAAAGTGAGTGGATTGTAGAACTCTTTACTAGCTGTAGTGCCTGGAGGAGGAGCTTTTACACTATATCCGCCTTGTGTAATTTGAGTTGGTATCGAGGTCAAACTTACCCGGGATTTTGTACTAGGTGACTCGAATCTAGAGCCTGGATGTGGATCGATGCATGGTACATGCTTATTCACGCTAGTGACATAGGATGCCGCTTTTTCCACAACTGGGCTYTCTAGAATTTCCAATGTCAATCAAGACACTTCGATTCTGGACGGTTCACAAAAACAGATTATTTTGAAAAACTTTGAGAACAGAAACTCGAAATATGGGCGCTCGTATCGTGAAAGTGGAGCCCTGCCATGAGAAGTATCTGCATCCGAGTGAGGAGACTGTTGTTTCCATGACAAGTTTGTACTTTCATGTTCCTAGACACCCGTTTCATGATTCAATCTTGTTCAATCATAGACTCAAAAGAAGGTCACACTAGCACTAAAGAAAAGCAAGATAAGTGAGACGTAACTGTACATAACCATGCTTAATTGCCACCAATACAGAAATGGCAGGGCTGCATTGAGGTTATGCTAACAAATTATCTGTCGCTCCTCACCAGGGACGCAGGTTGYAGTATGATCGACGATTGCAGCATCTACGACCAAGTATTCACCTACTAATCACATTTCAATCTCACAGTGAAGTCTCCACCGCCATTGTGCAATGAAGCTCTCAAGAGACATAGTCTCAAGATACCTGCTCTCGGCGTCAGGCCAGCAACACCATTCCGCCCGATGTTACGACCACAACATCCTTCATCTCTTACATACAACGGCAAGCAAGCTCCTGGAGTCGGACTCACAATCCCCAGACGTGACCCCTCGATACGTGAACCCCCACCAGTGCCACCTCTTAGCCTCGAAGCTCGTCTGCACTCTCAACTTGATGAAGCGCACCGACATCTGTGACCACGAGTGTCTCTTCCATGAGCTTCACGCCATCGCTACTTCCCTAATCGACCTCTGCGAATCCCAACACCACTTGCAACAACAACCCTACAAGCTCATCCTGCTTTCCCAAAGYCAACAGGCTTTCGCAGTCATTCTGTCGAAGCTCACGTGGTACGTGACTGCGTTTCTTCTCCGACGGGATTTTCTGGGTATTCTTAGTCAGACATTGCCGGACATTTGGCACCTGGAGTTGCGAGAAGCCGCAAGGGAGGATTGCAAAGTGCATGCAGCGGAGCTGAGGGAAGGTGGTGTTGTGAGAATTGAGAGYGAGGATATTGAAGTGGATTATAGGAGGCAGATTGGACAAGGGGCGTTTGGGAGGGTTTATGAGGCGAAGTGGCTYAGGGAATGGAGGTGCGCGGTGAAAGAGTTCAACGATGCGACGAATGAGAACGAAGCGAACGTGTTGGCGAGTTTGCATCATCCGAATATCGTGCAATTTTATGGGACGTTGAAGGAGAGCGCGTTRGTGATGGAGCTCATGGATTTCGATTTGACGTATCTTTTTCGGGGAGAATTAGGGTTGGATTTGATTGCATCGGTGGATATCATTTTGCAAGCGGCGGAGGGGATGCGGTACTTGCACGAATTGGACATCGTGCACAGGGATCTGAAAGCAGCGAACATCCTGATCAAAGAGTGCGCGGGAGGAAGATATTTGGTSAAGTTGACGGATTTCGGACTCGCGAGAACGAAGGTCAAGTTCGTGGAAACGCAGTGGAGTTACAAGGTAAGCCGATTTCAGTGCACTTCGCAAGTTCCCCTAATCGCTAAACCTATCGCCAATACTGAACTGCACAAGCAGTGTTCCTTTAACAATATCAACAGGTTGATAGATCTTTGTTTGTGACAACCATACAGATGTTTGCAATTCAAACTAAAACTGCGAATTCTATTTAAATTTTCTTAGGYCGGGACGCTCAAGTGGAGAGCGCCGGAGCTTCTGGAGTGGATCTGCGAAGATCGGTTGAGCAGTGACCCCATCTTCTTCCCCAAGCAGGCGGATGTTTACAGCTTCGGCATCACCTGCTCGGAGATTCTGACGYGCAAAACGCCTTACACGGAGCTGGAGAATACACCCACAGGTATTCTGAATTCTTGAAAACTGCGCAATCTGTGCGCACCGTTTCCATTCTATAATCCCATTTCCGCGTATACGGTATGTCAAATTGCGACTCCTAAAGACTCGGATTTGGATCAAAGAGCGACACTGAACCCTAAGTATTGATGACGCAACTTTGCACCGACATTATTCCCTATAACGTTGATGATCGTTTTCTGCAAAAACCACTTGATACGAATTTTCTGCTGAATACTCACATCTCAACAATTCTAACGAAGTTTGACATGCAGGGCTTCCGCGCATGCTGCTTCGGGAAAAGATTTTGGAAGGGCGACGGCCCTTGCTGCCTTCCCATGGAGTGCCTGCGCAATTGGTGGCGCTCATTGAGCGATGCTGGGACCGCAACCCTGATCGGCGACCGAGCTTCAAGACTATCTGTTTGGAGCTCAAGCAAATCAAGGCGTCTCTCTTGACAGGTACAAAACTCTAATTTCTTCTACTGAATTCATTCTTTTCCTGGCTGATCTGAGATGGACTAAAGTAGGGCAAGTAGTCTGCTGAGTCGAGGGATTGGTGAGGATTCTGTTTTCATATTGATAAGTAATTGTGACATTCTGGGCTCTAGAAACCAGGACTTGTTCAGATCTAGGGTTTCAAGCCGGTGCCTGCAAGTTGCCAACCTCTTGAAATTTTTTCATTTTCATGAATTTGAGGTTTAAGAGCGCTTTAACTCAGAATTCTTCTCCTCAATGTAATCCCTTTGTTCAACACRTCTGAACTGTTGTAATCAAATAGAATGACTTGACTTAATGTCCACTAATGCTCTTGAGCTCCTGGACTCTTTCAGTACTACCCAAATTGAACCAAGCTACATAAATCATGGAATGCATCAAGGTTATGCAAATTTGTGCGAAAACAGAAATGCAAATCAAGGATTCATGGACTGCAAATTGCGAGGTTATGAATTCGTCCTGCAAAACAGAAAAAACTTTCTTCCAATTGATGTTAAACAACTGTCGTGATTTGGGTGTTCCGCAGAACAACATTCCGCTCTTCGGAGTGACTGCAAGTGCACGAGCTCATTTGGTGATACGGATCCGGTGCAGGAAGCGCACCAATTCTACCGAACAGTGAGCTACAGTGCTTTGAAGTTGTGAGCTTATACCAGCTTCCAGTATAACCTTTTATACTAGAGTCTCAAATTTACAGGATACTCTGTTTTGTATGTAAGCTTTTTTTAAGTTGCAGAGAGTGCTTTACAGTGGAGACATGGTGAAATTGGATTTTTTTACAGAGGTTATAAGTTGAAGTAGCATTGTGAGTTTTGTATCGTGGTAACTTAGTGACGGTGGGTGAGGTCTGTTACAATTGGGAAAAAATTCTCACTTGGGGCATTTGTAGAAGAGGACATGATCTTCTTTGAGTTGGAGTTTTATACAAATGTTGTACTTTTGATATTTAGAATGTTGTAGAATATACTCCCTCTAATCATTTGCTTTACCTGATAAAACTTGAATGCAGAATATTGTATGCACCTTGCATTGGACCATTCAACATTAATTAGCGTGCTGTTTTTTTTGTAAGTTAATGTACTTCATGTGAACTTGAATGTTTTGAATTAAGGTCAGACAGCTCATTGTGGTCAGAATTTGGAGTTTGGCCTCACGCTACTGTTGAAATTTTTCAATTTTTTCCCCACCTAAAGACAAGTGTGAGAAACAGCAAGTGCAATTGATATTATATTTTTTCGATAAAGTATGAATTTGCTAGGAATTTTTGAAGTGTTCAGTTTTCCACGGCCCAACACGGTCTGTAGACCACCCCATAGCCAACAAAATCTGAATCCATGATGGTCATCTCGTTACCTAATGTAATCACAATATTTTTTAACATGGAATGCCGAAAAAGTCAATTCTTGTAATGAATTTCACACTGACAAGTTGGAAGTGCCTTATGTGGTCATTGATCACTCCATCACTATCATGTGAGACATTGATTGTGGCCCAAATCTCACAAAACTAAAAAAAACACAATGGGGCCACTTCATAGGTGACCACTATGGAAGAAATAACAGCAATGGGTTGTCTTACCTTACTTCATGTGAACTTGAAAGTTTTGAATCGAAGTTTTTGAGGTCTTAAGTGATTTGGAACATGTAAAGTTAGGATTTTTTCAAGGATATATGTTTGAATCCTTCAAGGACAATATGTTTATTGAATGGTGATGTGCATATTTCATTTGTATGATTAGAAAAAGACTAGTTTTTTAAAAGTATTATTATCTTTAGGAAAAAATCATCTTTAGGAAAAAATCATCTTTAGGAAATGTTGCTCCTAAATTGCTTATTTTGATGGTTATAGGTGTTTCCATTTTAGAAAGATTCCCTATCAACCATTAGACTCTTACTCTCCATAGCGATGATATAGGGTTTAAGATTTGTCAATGATTTGCAACAAGCACTTCGACATCCATGTTTTGGATGATGAACATGTTAAGGTTCCAATTTGTCCAAATACTTTCTTATTCATTCAACGCAATTCTTGAATCTTCAAAAGATGACCTTTCCTTACGACCAATTTGATAAACTTGACAACATCAATATATTTGTACAAAGATATAAGCATAAATTTGCACAAATCACCCAAAGGATTCATGCATTAGAGGATAAAAAACATATGACCAAATCTTGTTAGCAAATGAATCAATGCAATTTTCATCACTTATGAAGTGCTCTAGAGTAAAAATCATATTACTAAGTGTATCAACACAATTCTTCATCATTTGCTATTCATTAGCATGTATGACTAAAATTGTAATTAATACATAATTTTTAAATTGATGAATGCCATATATTTTATATATTATTTATGGATATATTGGACTATAATTTTATAATTGTTTAGATCTTATACTTCTAGACCATAAACATTAAATCAAACAATTTCAAAGTTCCAAAAATTATAATTTATAAGTTTATAGGTTAGGAGAATTAAAATGTTGAACCTTCAACCTTTCAAAATTCTAAAATCTTCAACTAGTCATCATCAGTAATGTAGAGAAAAGAAGAGTTCTAATTATTTATAATTTTTTTCATTTATTCATCCAAGTATGTACATTAGTTCCAAATCAAGTGATACCATCCAAAGATTTTATAGCAAATCAATGATGTCATCCATTGAAAAAGAAAGGATCTATTATGAAATATTCCTAGAATTTTTTATATTTTATTCATTGAATTTGTTTTTTTTTGTTAAAAAACACATACAAACAAGATAGCCTTCAATCCATGCAAATCATGTTAAAACTTGAAAAGTGGTTGTTTTCACATGTTTGGTAACCTTCAAGATCAAAATACTCCTTAACAATATAGTCTTAAAGAGGTATGATGTAGTAATGTAAAATAGTTGAATCCACATGTGACTTGTTTCTAAAACCTACTCCTACAAATTCTTCCSTAGCACTTTCAAACTCCATTTATGAATCCATTTTGTATACTTCACATTCAAAATTTTGAATACTTTCAAAATTCTTAATTGGTGTATATAATCCATGAAAAATGCATCCTATAAGACTCTAAAACCGCCTCATGACTACCAACAAGCTCCAACCAAAACTTTTGAAATTCAATAGTAGGAATTGTGGTCAAATCTTTTTTCGTATGATTTTATTAATTGAGTTATAGACGATGTTACTTTGATGGTAAGTGACTAAGAGTAGTCAATTATTAATGGTTGACAAGTCCCTAACAGATTATCATGTCACACACTCCCACCCACCCCAACACAATTTGAACAAGATTCTCCATCCTCGGAACATCAATTCCAAGTGTGATGTACTTCCCATTCCATTCGCGCCTAAAAAATTCCAACCCCTCTTCAATCCGCGGCGTTCCCGCTCATTTCCAAGTCCACCTCGATTGTGTCTGTGTCGGGGCCACTGTCATGCTTTCGCGCTTTAATTGCTTGTGAAGTTGTGTCGGGGGAGTCGTCATCTCTTGTGTACTTTCCTTAGGGATTCGGATTTTTCGCACACCTCATCATCGGACACCATCCTCTCTCTATTCTGTCGATTGATGCTTTCCTGAATTTTTTTGCTTCGCAGTATCACAGCTACGTCAAATCTCCAACACAGCTCCTCGCTCCAGCTATTTTTTGAAGTAATTTTGGTGTTTTTTCGTGCTGTGTGGCTTTTTCTTTTTTTTGGCATCGATGATGGAGCTTCGAGCGTCGGGGATAGTGTAGAGTTTGATTTCCTGGTCTGTTTGGCGATCATTGTTTACACATTTTTGTGTTTCTGTTTTCTTTGGTGTTTTTAGGGGATTTCCGAGTTTATTTTAGGGTTTTAGGGTTTCGCCTTGTATGTGGATTTTGGGTTTGGGGGAGGCTTGTGCGAGTAGATGACGCCGGAGGGTCCTGCCTCAACCATGGGCGATGCAACGACGCAAATACCTTACAAGCACAAGTTGACGCTGTCCGGACACAGGAAAGCCATATCTAGTGTGAAGTTTTCTCCCGACGGGAAATGGGTGGGGAGTTCCTCGGCGGACAAGACGGCTCGTATCTGGAGCTCTTCGGACGGGAAGTGCGAGCGCACTCTGGAAGGCCACAGTGAGGGGATTTCCGATTTCGCTTGGAGCTCGGATTCGCGCTACATCTGCACAGCCTCCGACGACAAAACCCTAAAAATATGGGACGTGCAGACGGGCGACTGTGTGAAAACGCTTAAGGGCCACACGAACTACGTGTTCTGCGTGAACTTCAATCCGCAGAGCAACGTTATCGTTTCGGGTTCTTTTGATGAGACGGTTCGTCTGTGGGACGTGAAGACGGGGAAGTGCCTCAAGACGTTGCCCGCGCACTCGGATCCCGTCACGGCGGTTCATTTTAATAGGGATGGGTCTTTGATTGTGTCGAGCAGCTACGATGGCTTATGCAGAATTTGGGACAATGCCACCGGGCATTGCTTGAAGACGCTCATCGACGATGAGAACCCGCCCGTCTCGTTTGTCAAATTTTCTCCCAATGGGAAGTTCATTCTGGCTGGCACGCTGGACCATAATCTGGTATTCTTCGTTCTCGTCTTTTCATTTGGAATCGGCCCTTGTACTTCATGTACAATTTATTGAAAGTTTTACGACTTTTCAATTCTTGTGTGACAATTTTTGTTGTTTCGTTCTCGTTCTTCTTGTTATGATTCGTAGCAAGGTCTGCAAAACCTGTTGAAATCGAGGTCATTTGATCTGTCCACGTCTTGTATATTAGATCTGGCTGTTGAATTTCGTCGGTCGTCACTGGGTATTCATACACAATTGTTTCCTAGTCAGATGGATACCACTTGCGTCACTTAAAAGATTTTGACCACTATGTAGGATTGCGATATTGGGAGATTAGTAAMGGGCTATCATGATCACTCTGGGTACAGGAGCCAAACTCTCTTGAGATCAAATCTTTCTCACGAGATTTGCATTTCTTGTGCTATCATTTGAAGTGAGAGTTTGTACACCATTCTAAGGGATAGTAGACAACCTCAGTTACATTTAAAAATCGATGGATTAGACATTTTGCCGAGTCGTGCTCACACCCAACTTCGTATTGAAGGCCAACCAAGTGCATCAATATTTGAGTTGCGGTTGGTAACTAGGGTTGGTCAAAAGGAGACTGAATCAGATTTCTACGGGTCTTAGTATCGTATGCCGCAAGTAGTTCGGTAAATACTGGATAACATTCATGTGCGTGTCCAATAATCATTTGTGAGTTAGCGGATTCGCTCCTGTGGAAGTGATAGGCCAAGAAGTCTGCATTTGGTACATGTAATATGCTTCGATAAATAGCTCTTCCTCCACGCATTGTCTTTTGTAATTTTTGTTTCTGAATGCTAGTCCGTGGATGTGCAGAGACTATGGAACTACACCACCGGCAAGATTTTGAAACACTACACGGGGCATATAAACAGCAAGTTCTGCATATTCGCTACGTTCTCAGTCACGAACGGGAAGTACATCGTGAGTGGCTCCGAGGATAATTGCGTCTACCTTTGGAACCTTCAAGACCGGAACATTTTTCAGAAGCTTGAAGGCCACACAGACGCAGTCCTTTCCGTATCCTGTCATCCTACGGAGAATAAGATTGCGTCTGGCTCTCTCGATAAAACCATCAGAATTTGGGTGCAAGAGGATAAGTGAGAAAGAGAGTTCGTGGACGGCTTTGTTGTATCATATCTGTCTCCTGGCTCAAGCCTGCCGCCTTATCTCAATACAAGCATTACCAACGATAAGTTGCACAGGAGTCAGTGAGTTTAGAAACATTGAAATTGTGAGCCGACGTCTTCTGTACAATTTAGCTTTTGAGCGATCCAAAGGTGATATCGGCTGAACTGGGAGATGSTTTTTCCTGATTGAAATTTTGTAAAGAAGCTCTTTTCAACACTTCACTGTGCAGCAATTGGGTATCCGTTAACTGTGATTCAGAATCAGGTAGRCAGAACTACTTTCTGTTGTATCTATGAATTCCTTATTCATTCAGGTCGCTGGAATTAACAAAACTTGGGACGTTTTACGCATGGCTATTCCTCGCAGCATCGCCTTTGTTTCATTTTAGTTTAAATCTCTTGTTTGGATGCATCGTCAACCGTTCCCTGTGTGAAGAACAGTACATTCTGACGTCAGGACAGTGTAGATTACAGGAAGTATTGTAGGCTTTCTGTCGTCGACAGCCCAACACAGTACCTTAAAAAATGACAGATTCTCTGATCCCACCAGTTAGAGGTAAAAGAAAAAAAGATTAGGTAATTTTCTACGCATTTCAAGGCAGTGATAACTCCAAATAACTTCTCATTCATCCAATGCAATATTTGAATCTTGGAAAGACAAACTTCTTTAATGACCAATTTCATGTAATGACCAATTTCATGAAATTCTGATAAATGATATTTCTGTACAAAGATATGCTCAAAGATGTAAACAAAATTGTGCAAAAACTCAAAATAGGATCGAGGCATTAAGGGGTAAAGTAATGTTGACACGAATAGGATAAATCACTACGAGGTATGTGGTACCCGTGAAATATTTGCTTGACTAGAAAATGCTTCTTGACCTAATATTTTGCAGTTCCGTTGTCGTAGGCAAGTGAAGGTTTTCCTTCACGTACGAGGTCAAGTTGAATCACCATCCTCTGGTGTCACTGTGCATGAGATGGTTGCTTGAACACTCGCAGTAAGTTAACGTCTCTGATGTGTTATTAGCATCAAATTTTAGAGTGCTGCCACTGCTCCGTGGTGCTCGCAATTATGCATGAAGAGATGAGATTCCCATAGAAATATCGGTAGCCTGTTGAGCCAGGAAAGGGAAAACAATCGAATCAAATGGCGGCGGCGCCCCCAGCGCAAGGCGAGGAGAATTTGCCTCCTCCGCTGCTGAAACGGAGCGATTCGGTCATCGCACGAGATAAACAAAGGAATTTCTCCCGTGTATTTGCCTCTCAGAATAACCCTTTCTTTCATAATTATTTCCATGAACTTATTTGGTGTTTCTTTTATTTTCATTCATGGAGTTCATCTTCTATTTTGTTCACAACTGGTGCATATGAACATACCAAGAGATTTTGGAGTTGCGGTAGCTTAAAGAATCAAGCACTGATCGGTTTTAGAGTGACTTCTGAAACTGAGTCAATGGATGGTCAATTTTGAAAAGCATTCATTCATAAATAATTATAGGTTTTTTTCTGCATTGGAATCTATTGTGATTCTTGGGCTGTTGTAGAAGTTCATGGAAGGGGTGTGTGCTGGCAGGGCGAGGTGGAGGATKCCATTAAACGGATAGCATCGCATCGAGGTATAAACCCTAATCTACTGGCACTTGCCGAAGCCAATTTCGTTGAGTGGTTTTCTTTTTGCAATTGTGTGGAGAAATTCTTGGATTCGAATGAACACGATGTGCTTGTGGGGCTTCCAGGAATCGTTGGGACAGTGATCGTTGACAAGCATTGTGTGCCTCTAAGAAGCTCTATGGACAAAGCCAGTACGCAACAGGTAAGGAATTGTATTGGCATCGCATCTGATCAATCTTAAACATTCTTTAGCCCTTGTAAGCCTGATCCCTTGACTTTGAGAATTGGAATCGAAATCACAGTCTGACATGCCTGGTCCAGCATTGCCTGGCTTTTGAACCCGAGTATATTAATCGTTGTTTTACTTCCATGTTCCTTTTGTTTTGGTAATGGTAAGATTGCAAACCGACATACAAACTTTAGCTAAACAGATTTGGATTTGGATTTGAATTCTGGGATTGCTGCAGTGAACATGTGAAGAATGCGTTCTTGATACATCCTTAGTCTTTATGAAGGACCATCTGAATTGTATGCACTGTAAATGTAATTCCAGAGTTGTAAATCACCTAATTCTTTAGCAAGTGCTTGTGGAACAGTATGCGGCCTTCATCACACCGTTGGTGCATCGAGCTCAAATGATTTCCCTTGACCACGATCCAATGGTACTGCCCTTGCTTAACCACTTCTCTAACTGACTTCGTAGTTTATAAATCTGGTGTTGAGTTGTAAAGAAAGTAGGTCTTGYGTTCRCAAATTCTRGTTGAMWYTKTACTAKTCGCATGGCTTGTAGCTTCTAATAATTCGAGTTGTTTCCATTTGTTGAAAAGGATTTAATTTTGCTCCATTTTTGTTATGAATTGTCAGCAATGAAATTAGTAGGGATTCTATGTTTGTGATAAAAACTTGGAAGTTGATCTCGTCCTTCCACAACTTACGTGTTTGAATTGCAAAGCAGATGTTTCTCATCTCATCGGAAATGAACCCGATATGTTGAGAAATATAAAGTAAGGGTTCCACTTGTTAACTATGTGCATTGATTGAGTTTCTGATAAAACTACTCCCAGCATGCTCTTATTCACGATGATCTTAGGTGCAATGTTTCCTCTTCTGTCGTGTGGATTGGTTGTTGTTTCCATGGATCTTACAATTATCGACGGCTGTGCAGAATCCAATGACAATGTTTCGGATCCGAACAAACACGACAGAGGTCATTGTGACGCCTGACAAAGAACACTATCTCATAGCGGTCCAGAAGGTTTCCCACGCTGCTGATGCTATTTGATGCTCTCMTACTAACTACTGTAGGGAAGTCACACTTGGCCTAATTTTCATATTTTTTTGAAACATAAGACCTTCAAGGGGAAGGGTATTGCTGCCAAACTAATGGCATTTGAATCGCACTCAAAGTTCCCGCAAGCTTGACATACAGAGGCATTAAACATGTACATTTCATGGGCAATTGCACGAAATTAGAGAATCTGTTGTTTATTATTCCGACACGCAAAAAACGCTCATGTACAAGCAGAATCAACAGGCTTCTCCTGGATTCCAACTCGCTATGCATTGTTACTATATCCGATGCTACATAGTAAAGACTTCCGCCTGTTAAAAATTAGGGGTTAACTGAAATAACAAGAGAAACTGCTACGTCAAGAGTGCCCGCGGAGCCAGAAATTTGAGATTACATTTTCTATTGCAAGCTTGAAATTAAAAGCCCTCAAAATCCAGGCAACAGGTCTCCACAATTGTAACGCATTACTTTAACGATCACTCGGCAGCTTCCTGCGAGGCGGGTTTGTGCTCAATGTCCCCCTGCTGGCCATCATGGCCACCGATCGCAATGCTGCGCGTCTTGATGGCCTTCTTCTCCACTTTGGGGACCACCACCGTGAGCACTCCGTTCTCCACCTTCGCTGTGATGTGATCCAGATTCGCATTCTCAGGGAGCCGGAACTTGCGCATGAATTGGCCGCTGCTCCGCTCCACGCGATGCCAGGTATCCGTCTTCTGCACCTCCTCCTTCTTGCGCTGTCCGCTGATGCTCAGCGTCCGTCCGTCCTCCAGCTGCACTTGCACCTCCTCCTTCTTTAACCCGGGCAGGTCGGCCTTGAACACGTGCTCTGTGGGCGTCTCCTTCCAGTCCACATTCGTACTCGCCACCGCGTGTGAGTCGCGAGCAAACGAGCCGGTCGGCGTGTTGTCGAACACGGACACCACCACATCAAACGGGTCAGGGGCGTCCCAGAAGTTGTTCCGCCACCCGAGGAACGACGAGAGTGCCATTCTCAATTACTCCAACGGATCGAATGCACACGTAAAGAGAGCCAAATTCGGCTAGCTCAGTCGACACTGCAAGCGACTTGACTTATATGCTTCTACTTCTCAAAGACTGAACGATCTTTTGCAATCTTGAGGAAACTCGTACGTGACTGTTACGATCACGAATTGTGCTTGCGAGAGGTGATAACTCTAGCTGCGATTGACTTGTGATGGAATTGGAGCGCATGTCGTTCTTAAATGTAGGATGGACACCATCGCAGCCGGTTGCTGGAAGCGTCGAGAAGGCTCTCGAACCTCCGGACGGCAACAGTTGGTCAGTGTTCTCCGACCTAGACGATGAGACCCAGCAGGCTCTAGAAGCTTCTCCGACCATCGGTTAGTGCCTCCTGTCCGGTGGTCAGGACGGAACCACGCAGAAGCTTGGAGAAGGGTCTGGAAGTCTGAAAATGAGAAGTGGAAGACCCACTKCATGATCAGTGATGGAGCTCTGGATGATGGCGCCCTTGGGTTTCTGTGTTTTGGGGAATCTCATGACGGATTCCACAAATGCTACTGTAAGTTGCATTGCGCGCGGCAACATAGTGATATGAAACAGCCCAGCCAGGTCGAGTCAGTATGAAAAAACCCTAAGCCTGTCGAAACAACAATGCTTCTGACAAACAACTTGTGGCTTCAGAATCTGCATCTCCAGTTCAGAAGGATTGTGATCGATTGATTGGGTTGTTTGTATACCAATTCCTCCTGCCAGCTGCGGATTTCTATTTGAAATCACAATGCGCAGCTGCAATGAATGGGGTTGCCAAAAATGCATCAACCTACCTACAAGACCTAACGAGCACTGATCTAATTTCCATTGTACAGCTGTAGMCAATTAATTGATGAGATGAGCTCCAATCTACAAAATTTACCAAAAACTAATCTAAACGGTGACGGCGTTAGCTGTGGCCCGGAGCACCAGCACCTCCAGCGTGAGGCCCGGTCCAAAACCAATGAAGAAGCCGAAGTCGCTGCCCTCGCCGAGTGTTAACGTTTGATCGCGTGTGATTGTCTGGACTGCAGGGGATCGTTTGCTGTTGTGAGGATTGGATACAATCCGGGCTCTTTATATACAAGGGAAGCTTATTAAAAACTCGTGTGGAGAACGGTGCGGCTGCGGGATCTCTGTGCAGAAACAAGAGCGTTGAATTCCGCGAAGTCATGGTCCACGAGTGTTGAGGAAAAGTTCCCATTGGCCCACGTGAGATGGGGGTCAGCATTGCGATACCGTTACTCGTTTGCAGCGACTCTATTATTAGTACAGTCGAATGTGGTAGCTGACTTGTAGCGATTTTTGTCAACGCCTGCTTCGCTTGGCCCCTTGTTGTGGACAAATGGTTGAAAATTTTCTGCTTTTCTCTTCAAAATGGGACGATGCCGTTCTTTGTTGGCTCTGTCCTCTTTGGACACAGACTATGGCATCGACTTTGGCTTTGAAAATTGTGTTTCCTAATCCTATTTACAACCCCATTCACACTGCACAACAAGGTTAGGTTGGAGTGCAAATGTGAGGTCCAACTAGTGAATGAATTAACCTATGACAGAGCCTCAAGGTTACACCGTTCTTGTTGGCTTGACAGAGACCAAGTTTTAAATCCTATCTAATAGACGTATTCACACTACACAACGCGGTTATGGTTAAGTTCGAGTGAACTCAGCTTCAAAGTCACCCTGTTCTTGTTTTCACTCTTGTTGTTTTGTCCAATGAGCCCAACGTGCCCGTTTAGGAGCATATTGTCCTGATATTGTCTTAGCTAGGGTCTCTTCTGTACAAATCAAAGCATTTTCTAACAAATTAACAAGGAAAGAAGAAAAAAAGACACGTCCATCACAATTTGATACATAATTTTTAGACTTGAAGAGAATTAGATATGATTTTCTAAAGCTCTGAGCTTGAAGGCCGTAGTTACTGTCATTAAATGTCAAACAATTGTCTTTCAATGGTGGAAAAGGAGTAAAAAAATGAAGGCGTGCAAACCTTAAACTTGAACAACATGGTTACATGGTGCATTTAATTGCCTAGGATGGTACAAATTGAGTGTCCCGCCACTCATAACTCCTCATTATTTACACTGAAATTTTGTCTACAAACTTCCAAATTAGCATTAGTTCCAAACTACCTATAAAAGTGTGCAATAGCAAATCCCAATTGGCACCAATTCATCATTGGACTACCTTRATTGAATCTGAGAAGAAATCATTTGTCTAACAATTATTATATAAAAAATTTAGATTCTTTGAGGAAACTTCAAATGAGTTTTTGAAGAAAAGATGAAGAGTATTTATATTAAATAGCTTACAAACATGCTTCAAAATCCAAAAATTTCAAGATAGAAATAAATTGCAATATAGAATATAGTATTGTAAAAGAAAATAGTCCATATTCTATCTTTCTTCAGCAAATTCAAAATGATCAATTGGAGTAGAAATTACACAATAGAAACTTCTTTTTCTTTGGATTCTTCAAAAAAAAAATATACTTATGATAATGTCAAATCAAGTTTTAAGAAAAAAGAGGTTAAAATATTGAATGCACTATTATATAGGTGTACAAGTTTTTGGATGGTCTATCTTGTATTAAATAATCATAAAAACTAATATGACTTGATCAAACACAACTCAATGATATGAATWTAATAGCATTAATAAAGTTTCAYACAAAAAATTAGATGAAAASCCTATGTTTTTKAATATGAAMATTGATAGTCCGTTCATCAARACTCCTTTCATCCTTGGCATCCTTTGAGAGCTTACCCTTASATGGACAATTGCTCTTCATTTCATGAAATGGAAAATTAAGTGGTAGGTTCCTACAAAGTAGATTTGGAATGGATATTTTTAAATTTTGAAGCATGCCAATTGTAGACTTGTATTTGCTTCTTGAAAATATGAATTATTTTTTTTATTATGGACAATCTTGGGCCAACCTCCTCTATTAATTCTAAAATTTTGCAACAATCAATTAATAGAATATAATCACCCATTCTTAGCATTTTTTTGAAAAGATATGCATTTTATATCTATTTGGTACAGACTACAAAATTTAAATCCAAGAGGAACCAAAGTTTGATGAACCCATCCCAAAGCTCCTCCAGAACACAATTAATTCTTCTTGTTGCTTCTATTATTGCAAGATCCACAATGTACAAGATCCAAATATCCAAAACAATTTTGACCCATATCCACAATTGTCCAATATGGCTTCATACAATTGGTTTCTATGAATTCATTATGATGATGTATTTTCCATTTTTGCTATACCAATCTCCAAGATGACATGTCGCACTTGAATTGTGAAACAAAATATTGAATGTATGGTAGGCACCTCAAAAATCATCCCTAATCTAGAACCACCATCTTCATACTCTATACATCTCCCAAATCAATTGTATACCTATGTCACATATTTGTTATATTGAGACTTTTTGCAGATTTTGAGACAGAGCACTAGTTATTGGAAAATTCATTTACAAAAATAGTAATTGAAACCAAAAATAAGTCATGTTCAAACAGTGATCCTATGATGACATTCTAAAAATTTGTGTTGTTACCTATTTATGAAAAAGTACTACTTAGGAAAGTTAAATGTGGCATCACTTAAAGCGATTTATCTTAGAGTCAAAGATAGAAATGAGACTGCAATAAGTCTTAATATAACAAATATGGCCACAGTGGAAGAAACACTTCTAAAACCAAACTTTGGCCCTTCATAACTTTTGCATATTGTATCCAAACAACGCATTCTTTGGTGCATTGCAACCTCCTTTCACTTGCCAACCACACAATATGAAAATCTATATGACCAGACTAATAATAGTAACCAGGCACAGCACCCGTTCTTGGGTGTACCCACCTTATGCCCAATCTCACCCTCGCCTAGAATGGAAAGAGAAATCGGGTTAATCTCGAGATCATCAAGGGTATGTAATTGAGTAATTCCGTCGGATTACCGACAAGATAAAGTCGTCAAGCACCCGAGCTCCCAACTCTTGCAGAGCACTAAATCGTGCCCACGAACTGGGCCCCGCAAGCTAGATTTATGGCTGGGGAAAACGTAGGAATGTTTTATTTTTTGCACAATTTATTTTTTGCAATTTCTGAATTCATATTTGCAATCAGAGACCCCAAATTAGCTAGGGGACTAGAGAACATACCCTAGTGACGGCTCAATATAGGGGTCTTTTATTTACTTTTACCTCAAACATTACCCTGCAAACATTACCCTGCAAACATTACCCTGCAGGCCCCAGTTCGTAGGCACGATTTATTGCTCTGCCCAACTCTTTGCAACAGGGATCACTGAAGCCGGAATGCCGGGCCCTGCACAGGGTGCCCACCAGTCCACCGCCACCACCACCACCACCGTACTTTCAACCCGAATGTCAAAGAGAATGTCTGAAATTCTTCTTCTTTTTCAACAGTCCCCCTAAAGTGACACATCCCCGCGTTGGCAGAAAACTCACAGCTACAGTAGCGGAACCCAGCCAACTCCCAGTCAAGAGACTCATCAATCCATGGATCCAATCCCATCGTCACCAATCTCGTCCGCCTACAAATACAGATCTCCGCATTTCCAATTCTTCATCTCAGACAAGCTCGTCGAACTCTCTTCAGTTCTCGTACATTGCGGGGATGCTCACGGGGCGAGCGAATTCCGTCGCAGTCACCGAAGATGGGCGGGAGGTTTCCGCTTTGGAAGGCTTGCGGATGGCGGGCGTGGAGAAGCCGTTCGAGCTGCAGCCCAAGGAAGGTTTGGCGCTCGTGAACGGGACGGCCGTGGGGTCGGCGCTAGCATCCACAGTGTGCTTCGACGCCAACGTGCTGGCGCTTCTGGCCGAGGTKTTGTCCGCTCTGTTTTGTGAAGTGATGCAAGGGAAGCCGGAATTYGCAGACCCCTTGACGCACAAGCTCAAGCATCACCCGGGGCAGATGGAGGCAGCGGCCGTGATGGAGTGGGTGTTGGCCGGAAGCGACTTCATGAAAGCCGCGGAGAAGCTGAACGAAACCGACCCGTTGAAGAAGCCGAAGCAGGATCGGTACGCGCTGCGYACTTCTCCCCAATGGCTGGGTCCCCAAATCGAGGTGATCCGCACCGCCACGCACGCCATTGAGCGCGAGATCAACTCCGTCAACGACAACCCCATCATCGACGCCGCCCGCGGGATTGCTCTGCACGGGGGCAACTTCCAAGGCACCCCCATCGGCGTCTCCATGGACAACATGCGTCTGGCTGTGGCGGCCATCGGCAAGCTCATGTTTGCACAATTCTCCGAGCTTGTGAACGACTACTACAACAACGGCTTGCCCTCCAATTTGAGCGGGGGACCGAACCCCAGTCTGGACTACGGCATGAAGGGCGCCGAGATCGCCATGGCTTCGTACCTCTCGGAGCTCAACTACCTCGCCAATCCCGTCACCACTCATGTCCAAAGTGCGGAGCAGCACAACCAGGATGTGAACTCGCTGGGCTTGGTGTCCGCGCGCAAAACGGAGGAGGCCGTGGAGATTCTGAAGCTCATGAGCTCCACGTTCCTGGTGGGTCTGTGCCAAGCCATTGACCTCCGCCATGTGGAAGAGACCATGCAATCCGCCGTGAAGCAAGTGGTGTTGCAAGCGGCGAAGAAGACGCTCTTCGTGGGCCAAGACGGCGCSCTCCTTCCCTCGCGCTTCTGCGAGAAGAACCTTCTCCTCGTCGTGGAGCGCCAGCCCGTATTCTCATACATCGACGACGCGTCCTCGGACTCGTACCCGTTGATGGAGAAGCTGCGAGGAGTTCTCGTCAGCCACGCCCTCAAAGACGCCTCCCGCTCCGTGTTCGAGCAGATCCCTATCTTCGAGGCCCAAGTGCAAGAGAGGTTGCGTGTTGTGGTGCCCTTGGTGCGTGAAGCGTACGACAACAAGGGCTTGTCGGCGGTGCCCAACAGGATTGAATCGTGTAGGACGTACCCGTTGTACCAATTCGTGAGGTCGGAGCTCGGCACACAATTGYTGTCCGGATTGAGGACTGTGTCGCCYGGGACTGAAATCCAGAAAGTGTTTGAGGCGATGTCGGAGGGGAAGCTCATTCAACCTCTTCTGCGGTGCGTGCAAGGATGGACTGGTGCTCCGGGCCCATTTCCCTTGTAAAAGCATAGCAATAGTTTCATCAGTTTCGTTAGCAAAATTTTGTCTTGTCGCGTAGAGATTCTTTCAGTTCTATTCTACTCAAAGTAGTCACAGAACTTTCCAGTCACAAGTTGTGACTCGTGTACATTTGATGAGCACTTGGTCCACATTGGGCCGTGCTTTCAGAGCATTTTTTAACATTCTTTGGACATCCAATCATGGACGTCTACAATTTCAATCAAGAGGTTTCTATGAATGTCCCATCATGCGTGCTTGGAATTGGAATTCAAATATAGTAGCATCTCATTACACCGACCCAAAAGTGTTTAGTCTGAGGTTGTAAATTAAGACCAGCTCTGTCGTAATGGCATTGCCTTCCSAGGATGAAACACGAGTCAGAGAAGTTGCTTCTTCAAATAGACTGA
Organism: Pleurozium schreberi; assembly: GCA_006891605.1. NCBI lineage: Eukaryota > Viridiplantae > Streptophyta > Bryopsida > Hypnales > Hylocomiaceae > Pleurozium > Pleurozium schreberi. The sequence goes on along the minus strand of VACF01000975.1, from coordinate 83,604 downwards.
CAGAAAAGAAAACTATACCAGAGGATAAAAAGCCGAACTCGGTTCTGATGGACTGAAAATTGAAATGAATTGGCATCTCGTTTCCTGCRCACAYATTTAAGTTTTGCTGTCACAACTCTGAATCTCAACCAAYGTTTTAAGRRCAGAAYCGACATAGGATTTTCCCTRCMCAATTGATTAGGAGTAGTTRACGCTAAGTTGACTACCTTCAAGTTCGTWTCTAGCTTCAACCAATCTGGAAACAGAATTTTCCCGCACAACGCCACAAGTGGGACAGCCAATACCTTCAACCTGAAAATGTTCAGCGGGGGGTACAAAGCTGTCAATATTAAACCAGGACTCATTTATAGACTCACGTTTCAGGATGTTTCTCAATCTTAAAGTTTGAATTTACCATGACTAAAACTCCAAAATACCATGTTGATCATTCCTGAAAGGCAATCATTCGGGTGCAGCTAAGGATTCCAGCGAATTAAATGTTTCTTGGGGTCCAGTAGGAAATTTTTTTATTGCCGATATTGCAAGCGCATTTGCATATGCTCGCATGTCAATGCTGCAGGGTTGTTTACAGCACTGCATCAGATTTTTGCTGCATTCTGGAAGTTTYGTTGTCATGTATCATCATGTGCTTGATCATGTTGCAAATTGCAGATGCACGTGACGCAAGGTTGGGGATCAAAATTCAAATTCAATGCTTTTAGATGGTTTCACTGCAGCTAGCTGTGTACTACGTTCATTTAGGTTCCACATAAACACGTACCTCATCGAACTGATCGAATGACTGAAATTGTGTAGATCCAGGCACACATTAACGAATTTTTGAAGTACCACCCTGCAGGACTTCGAAGAGAACGTCAACTAAGTTAGTATATATTCGCAGTCCAGTTTCTGCTCTGTAGCCGTGGCCTTCAAAAGTGACGAAACAACCGTTCCTAAGGGGACTACACTCGAATGACGACACCAAGACGTGAACGCTTTACTCTGAACCTCAGCTGAAACTGATGAATTCACAACAGATCAGTGGGCCTCCCTTCGTGATTTCAATTCACGGGATTCCTAATTACGAAACCCTCCCTTACAAACACGTTGCAGCCCGCACTGTCCGCCGAAACAGTCGGAGCAGAGTCGCAAAAGGAAACCTCGCAGAATGACATACCCCAGTGGCAGCCGAGGCATGTGGACACTCAGTTGCCTATTGACAAATGCACCATTTCCAAATATTGCCAACACTTTTTCTCTGAAAGATTATTTGCACCTAAATAAGTAAAACCAAAGGGAGCAAAAAAAAGCCAGCTTACCGGAAACAAAGTTACGTTACGCAGGACATGATCGGACGAATTTGATTCCCCAATTCTATTTCAACACTTTAGCAATCATCTCTATCAAATCACAGAACAGTGTCCCCCTCCACATTCCAGTAAGTAAACTCACAGCACTTTAGACTCAGAATGCTCAACTTACTGCAAGCATTCACTTGCAAAAAATGTATGCAGAGTGACCCTAATGTGAATGCAAATATCACTACATTCACAAGCAAACCATTCTTATCACATTCAGAGAATGCAGTAATAATAGTCCCAGTCATGATATAAGTATCTTATAAATAAAACATGTAAATTAAGAAGGAGACGTCGTTGAACGTTCATGGTTGGTATTAAGAAATTAATGACAATAAGTTTCGTGCAGCCATTTCTGCAAGAAGATTCAAAGTAGGTCTAACAATAATAGTCCAAGTTATGATAGTAGCATCACAAGAGTTTTTAAAAAAAATAGAGGATTAGACCAACATTGACAATTGACTATTAATGGACTTGCTAATCAGAAATTGATGTCACTAAGCTTCATGAAAGAGCAAACGGACCTGAATGCAACAGAGAGTGCAAAATGCACAAACCTTTGAAGAAAGGTAATCGAGGCCAGACAAGGAACGGAGATTTAATTAATCTTCAATTCGTATAAATCATGAATAGCATAACTTATTGGCAAAGTTTTCTGCTAATGAATACCAAATTCATGAACAATAAGAACACCACCAAATAGTCCAGTCAGAGGCAAAGGATTCAATAATGGCTTTTCATTGAGGAATCAATAAATATTAAGAAACCAACAAGCCCAAAACATCAAACGACGTATTCCTGTATGCAAGAGGGAATGCAAAATTCTCGAAAAGTACTAATCTAAGCCAGCCGCAGCAAATGGCAATGGCGATTTAATTGATTTTCTTTTCGTATGAATTACGAGTCTCATAAATAATTGTCAAGGTTGTCTGTCGGGCTATGGTGATCAATACACCAAGAACAACACTAAATAGCAGAATGTGGCGATCCTAGCGCGCCCATTGAATTGAAGAAAGCGCAAGGAATTGAATCAACCTTCTCTCGAGAATGCGGTAACAGGAAACAACTTCCCAATGCCGGCGAAGCTTTTGAAGAAGAGCTTCCCATGATCGGACTGGTCCACGGCGATGTCGACGATCGACACCCACAGAAGCTCCTTGGCCTTGACGCCCGTGAGCTTGCGCAGGCGTCCCTTCTCCAGGTACGCCGTGATCTTTTCGCTGTAGCTCACCTGCTTGGCTATTTTCTTGAATGTGTGCACGATGGGCTTCTTCTGTGTGAGCCAGATGTACCCCGTCGCCTTGTTGTACCCGATTTCCACGACCTCCTGCATCGGCAACAAGCCATCGGGGAGGCCGTGCTCGGTGAGCAGACCGATTGCGCGGCTCAATGTCTCTTCGCCTGTCACGATCTCCAACTGCTCCTCCTGCGTCGCGGAGCTCGTTTCCGTCGCCATCTCTTCCTAACTACAAAAAAAAATCCTCAAAATTTTGGGAAAACTCAAAGTATTGCAAAGATTGCACGAAATCTCATTAAACTTCGATTAATTGCTACCAAAATTCCTCTAAATAGACACACTACGGTCTCGTGAGCAGCAATCCCCTTCTTAAAAAAATTCGTTGCAGCTCGAGCTCTAACCTTCAACCTTTGCAAGACGTGACGAGCATGCGAGGGAGGCGATGAAGCGGCGGTTTTCACTACAGTAAGTTACTAAAGTCCTCAAGATTCGTAAGTTACTAATCACGGGGTCGGCAGCCAGGTGGCTTACTCCGAATCCATTAGAGCATTCCCACCCGTCCTACAAAACGGATGGCCTCTCTCTTGTGGCCTCCAAAATTGCCCCACCCGTCCTTCTTGCAAAATTCAGTGAATACTTCTTTTAATTTGATTAACCAAAAGTCACAAAATGATTACAAATAKTTCAAAAACATAAGTACTACCAACATAGACATTTAAAACAACATTCCTTCCTCATCACTTTTTGACTTCAATCATGATGTTCAGAGTAATGATTCTCTTTGGCAACTTCATATCCTTCTTCTTCCTCCTCTCCTGCTTCGTCTTGAAGTTCTTCAAGGTCTATAAGTAGGCGAGTTGGTGGCTTTGTCACGGGAACTTCTTGTGTCTCTTGCATCGGGGTATTCTTTAAAGCTATTCGTTCTTTCAATCCTACAAGTGCTTCTTCCATACGTAGTCGATAATAAGTGTCTGCTAAAGTTGGTTCCAAGTGCCCAACTTTTTCAAAAAGCTGGACATTATTTTGATCCACTGTGCACTGTATTTGTTGCGATAGGAGTTTGTTCCTCTCATTCATATCTGTAGACAAAGAGGTAGCAGCTGCTGTTGTACGCCGCAAAGTATATGCCCTATTCATTTCATCTGCTTTCAAGCTCTTTGCTTGTTTTGTACCAATTGGTCTAGGAGGAAAACCAGTGGCGCGGTCTGGAACACTAGGACTTGCAGTACCAGGAGAAGATGTTAAGTTACTAGGAACTATGGAAGTAACATCCTCATGACTAGAACGTGTCCTCTTCCCTAAAAATTTTGTTGTTTCGCGTTTAGTTGGATCAAAAAAAGTGGGCATGTCTTTCACCAAAATCCAACAATGCATAAAAGAGTAGTTCTTTCTACCATGGCCGTGCTTGCTTTTATAAAGTTCTAAGGATTTCTCTATGATATCTGCTTCACTACTACCTGACTCATCAATCTGTCGAACGTTCATGAAACAAGCATTGAACTTCATACTCTTAGCCTTGATGGTACCAAATTTATTTTCTAAAGACTTTGCTGTTCTTTTTGTTGCACCTAATTAAGAAGTCATGCATTAGTGATGACATTGAACATATTTTTGACATGAAATATAATTGAATAGTTCAGGGTTTAGAAAATAGCAAAAAATAGCAAAAACAAGATTTGAAAATTACCGGCTCCTTTAGACTCCGTGTAGTGTTCTTGTATTCTCTCCCAGAGTTTAGTCTTCATTTGTCCTGTTCCCACAATGGGATCTTGGCTTATATGCATAAAGCTTCGGCATAGTTGAATTTCGTCAGTACTGCTGAAGTTTTCCCTCTTAGATGTACCAGCTTCATCCTCGGCCATCTTCCGCTGCTTTGTATACAAATGCCTTTTGCTTTACCAATCAAAATTTGGAATGAAGTGATTGAAATAATAATCGAAATATTCTGTATATAACACAGACAAATTCAGAGTAAGAATACACTACAGTGCAACACATATAATTCACAACGGTAATTCAAAATCAATAAAATTTATGATGACAACAACAAAGTGTAGACATGCACCTTGTAAATCAATATAGAAGTAACGCTATAACAACTTACATTGAATCTTGTACTTCTTCTTATATATTAAAAAAGATTAATGATGTAAGAAAGTAATACTTCAAGCTATAAATAATACTTTGAAGTAGAACTTTTAATTTCAATCGTAGGTTTTACTTTAACTTTTGCTTTACATTGGAAGTGGTACTTTTATTTTTATATTAAATTTAAATAAATRAAAAAGTAATACTTCAAAATAGAGGGACAACATTGAGCTTGAACTTCTAATTTTAACCAAAAGTTTTACTTTAACTTTAACTTCACATGAAACAAAGAAGTGRAAAGTATTTAAAGAATTGGATGTTATTTCATGTTTGTTATATCTTACTTTCAAGCCTGCAGGTGAAGATGTGAGCTACATTTATAGTTGAAATTGTCATCAGGTTGGTGGAGCTTATACTCTAATAATTTTAATTCTATGGAACATAACAATATCATGGATATATGGGAACAAGGAGTGCAAGAAACACTTAATGAAGAAGATGACCGCATRTATGATGTAGTTTTGGATGTAGTTCATGATCTTCATGAGCAAGTACTTGACCTTGGTGCACCATTGCCGCCTCCACGTGGTGGTTCTACTCGTGGAAAAARAGCAAATATTGCAAGAGGAAGAACAGAGGCACATCATCGTCTAATGAAGGATTATTTTGTAGACGACCCAATTTATGATGCAAAGAAGTTTCGTCAGAGGTTTCGTATGTCAAGGCGCTTGTTTTTGAAATTGGTAGAGAACATTGAAAATTATGATAGCTATTTTGTTCAGAAAAAAGATGCAATTGGTAAGTGGGGCTTGAGTTCTCTCCAAAAATGTACARCTGTGATGAGAATGTTGGCTTATGGTATTGCATCAGATGCCACTGATGAGTATATTCGCATGGCTTCTAGTACGTCCATGAAAGCCTTGAAACACTTTGTCAAAGCAGTCTGAGCCGTTTTATAAAGCACTTATTTGAGACAACCAACCAAAGAAGATATTGAGAATCAATTGCAAATCAATGAAGCACGAGGTTGGCCTGGTATGTTTGCATCACTAGATTGCATGCACTATGAGTGGAAGAATTGTCCAACTGCATGGCATGGTGCATATCAAGATAARGATGGCTTGAAGTCTATAATTTTAGAAGCCATTGCAGATCAAAGTTTGTGGATATGGCATGCGTATTTTGGATTACCAGGAGCGTATAATGACATAAACGTTTTTTTATCAAAGTCCACTAGTAACAAATTTTTTGAAGGGGGAATCACAAGGTATGAGTTTTCAAGTGAATGGTCACGAATACCCAAGGTACTATCTCCTAACAGATGGAATATATCCCAAGTTTAGTATATTTGCCCAAACTATTCACGATCCTCAAGGTGAAAAACGGCACCACTATGCAAAGATGCAAGAAGCAGCGCGCAAAGATGTGGAGAGATATTTTAGTGTTCTACAAGCGAGATGGGGTATAATGAAATCCAAGTCGACATTGGGATGTTAGTACCATTACTGACATTTTAATGGCATGTGTCATCATGCATAATATGATAATTGAAGATGAAAGAGACCAAGACTTAGAGCCTATAAATCTTTCCACAGACATTCCACCATTAAGACGTGGATTAACATTTGAAGAATTGTTAACCGGAACTGAAGTTATCCAAAATGTAGATGCACACTACGCACTTAGGAACGACCTCATGGAGCATTTGTGGGCAAAAAAAGGAGGGTCTTAGGCATGCTTTTGGACATTAGAATTATTAGACTGGTACAATGCTGAAAGTTCAAATGAGGGACTCTTTTGTTTTCATGGAACAATAGTTACTTGCAAAATTATGAACTCTTTGAAAATGTATTTGATAATGAATTACATATTCAAATAAAAATTTGTATTTCTATTATATTCTATATTTCATTGATAATGTTGATCGTAGAAAACCTTTTTTTTGCAACAGTCAAAACCCTTTTTTTTTTTAAGTTGCTTAGAAAGAAAAGAAAAATTAATTTGAAATTAATTTTGTAGATGTGGGTACAATTGGAATGCATGATGCATATAAATTAATAGGATGAAATAATTAATTACGGTATCTATGGATACTAAACTCTAAGAAATCCATGAAAATAAGAGATTTCGCCAAACTTGTAAAAAATTTCAGAAGAAATGAAATCTCAAAGGATGTCGATTCAATTTTAGAGTCACATCATAACCATTGCAATTGTTGTTGTTCAAATCTATAACTATAAATCTCAATAGTGTAGGACGCTGAAACTTATAGCCACATATATTTTTTTTTTAATCCAATTTCTTCTCTTATTTTAAATGATCTACACAAAATAGTGAAATTAAATTGTCATAACAATTAAGTTGCCTTAGGTCAAAGAATTCCTTCAAGAGCTATCAAAGTCAACAAATATTTCAAAATTTTTTTTTGCCTTCACCTACATAGAAGTCTATAAATCCCAACCACAATATATCAAATTTTGAATTATTTATTATAAATGGCAATCATAAAGAATTTTTGATGAAATTATAGTAAAAAAATCTTTAAGCTTTTCATGAAATTATAGTAAAAAACCTTTAAGGAATACAACACGGAACACAAAAATTTGATACTACATGATTTGTCTCTTCATTGTACAAACAAGAATGCATGTATTCTTTCAATAGTTGCAGCATTTGGGTGACTACCTTGGTTGTGGGGAATTGCGTCCTTTATAGACTAATGTTTCACACTGTTTTGAATTTTTCTTTTTAATCTCAAAAATTATCATGAGGTTCAATATTTTCTAAAAATTAATAGGAGTTCCATGACTATTCTAAATTATGACATTCTTTGATTTTTTTTTAATGTAAATCATTATCTCTCGTCCTGGATTTTTTTTACATTAAAAAAAAACTAAAAAAATTTCATAGCACTAATTCACACTCACAATCAAAGTCGGAAATGTTGCTTCATGTTATTCCTCGAAGAAGAAAATCTTAAGGGTGAGGTCAAATCGTCAAGGACAAGTAAGGGCGAGGTCTAATCGGACAGGTCAAATCACAATCGCTTATTAAATTTAGTCACAAAATGAGATTTAAATATTGAATGCAAATGAGGAAACAGATACTGTTTATCTTCCCAAACCTACAAAACTAGTACACCATCTACCCATCGAAAGATTAATCTTGGACTGCAGACAGTACCATCACCAATTAGTAATACTGGCAACTTGATGACAAATTGGTTTAGTTTTGGGATTTGGACGGTTTGTCAATTAGATTGCTTTTTTCTCTTGGATTTCGGCACTTTGCACTTTCTACTTTTTCAATACTCCCAATTTTGGATTAATTTATTCTATTCATGCATAAATGCGTTACTTTTTCTAAATTTCCTCAAGAATAATTTTTGGATTCTGAGAATTAGCAACAATGAAATTTCTTTTGATTTTCAAAAAATAGTTCTACAATTTTTAAAATTTTGGACATGCTCCAAATATTCTCTAATTCTTTCCAAAACTAACCTACACCTATATTAGCTTCCCCCAAATGCAATCAACTCTTAAAATGCTTGCTTGAAGTGCAAACTAATTAAAGGTAATAGGTCTAAAAATCACCCACCTAAGAGCAAAAACTGAATTTGGGGGAGGCGAAGCTTCTTGAAATAATTTTCAGTAGATTTTCCTTGAAAGACAAGTGGAATTGGCATCCAACCCAAGTTGTTTCATATTTTTTTTAGAGCTTTGTGGAATTAGTTATAAAAATTTGAAGTTGAAATGGCATAAGGCTCTAAAATCACCCACCTCCTAAAATCTATATTGTTTGTAAATGGCTGAAGGCTATGAAAAAGCAAAATGAACACATACTGTACAATTGAGGATGTGGTTGGCGGTTTTAGAGCCTTTTATTTTACCCTTACCGATGATTTGGCTGAAGTAGTTGCCAAGTAACTAATTCAGTGGTAAGTGGTAAGTTACGGTAACGAACTGTATCATCACAAATCTTGAGCAATCATGTGAGAACGAATGTCACACTTTTTGCGAATTCMGGGTAGCACAAGAGTTGATGATGGCAAGGCATGATTTTGGGACCAAGCATGAGAAGCTTGGGGTGGGTAGGTGGCAGGTTTTTTTTGTACTCACGGAAGTGATGAAGTTGTTCATATCTATAGGCATTGATGGAACATCCATCCAAAATATGGGTGTCTACATTCATCCAAAGAAAGTTGATACGATCTCCAAAACAATTAAGTAATTTAACAATTTCATCCATTGAGTGAAAGGAAGTATATCATCAAATATTCCCTTAAAGTTTTTTTATATCATGTTTTTGGAAAAAATCAGTTTTAAAAAATCTGAGCGGATGGCACCCACTCACAAATTAGAATCCARTGAATATTGGAACATATATATCATCAGAACCCACATGATAAGGTAGTATACTCTAAAAGCAATGATTGGCTCTTGGAGTACAAAAAAATTCCTGATTCATCCAATGGTTAATGTGGTCTACTTAAGGATCACCTCATATCTATTCTACAACTATTTATGGGGACAATTTCAAGGAAAGGCGCTTTTGTAGCACACCACTATAAGGCAAAGAGGAAGAAAGGAGGTTGTCCAAACTTCCAAGGTGGGGAGAATTTTTTTCTCCACTAGGTGGGAATCGAAAAGGTACAAAAAAAACTCATCTCCTATAACTGAGTTGTTACTTTTGTATTTTGTAACTTCTCTTGGCTAATGCACACTTAGACATCCTCGCTTGAATTGTATCGCACCATGCAATTGATCGCAATGAAAGGAATTGGTGGAACCATTCCCAAAAACTAAACAACAATTCATCTCTTACTTTTGAATTATTAATTTTGTAATTTATAATTCTTCTCAATAATGTGCACCTAGACATCTTTGCTTGAATTAGACCACTTCATGCAAGCAAGCACAATGAAAGGAATTGATAAGAGCATTATCAAAAACTAGAAAGCAAGAAGATCAAGTATTCCCATATGTGTCAAAGAAAGAATTCAAGCATGACATCTTAGACAAAGCTTGAAATGAATATGTTGAAAGTTGAATGTCCATCATGGCTTCTTTCCAAGGCTATTAGTGCGGACTTCAAGGGCGATTCAAATGCCCTTAGCTTGGCACCAAAACCCACTACAAACTTTTGCTACATAATCTTGCAAAAAAAGAATAGCAAATCTAATGATTCATTGAGCTCAGATATCCTAMAACATGTATTATTGTATCTAGCCATTAAGATCAATGTTTTATGCTAAACATTTAATTAAAGTTGGGAAAAAAATCCAGTAGGTGCTAAAAATAGAATTCTTTCCTCTAATACTTTGTTCACTGTGTACAATTTTTTTCACTTGAAAATAGAACATTTCTAACATTTTGGAATTTGTTTTTAGGATAATGTTTTGGGGAACATGACATGACATCTTGGTATGGTAGTAACAATAGACCACCACTAGTATGTACAAAAGGCATTTTAATCCGTAAAGTTTCATTGTTCCTTTTTAGAGACAAAAATGATGTCAAGTTGGTTCTCATGGTCTCAATTTTTGTCATGATTTTTTGAATCTTTTTTTGAAGATTGTGAGCCCCACATTGACTGAAAATTAAATTATAATTAATAAGGAAAATGTTTAGTAGTTAGTAATTTGCATAGATTAGTAGAAGGATTTTACAACAAATTTAATGCAAGCTAGTGGATTTGGTACAAGAAAGTGGTGGAAAAACTTAGAGCAATGTGTGCAATCTCTTTTGAGGAGATAGTGACACACAAGTTTTAGATTGGATTATTTTTCATAACCCCTCCAATTTTATTGGGGGGTATGAAAAATAATCCAATGTGAAAATAACCTGGAAATCCATGCACCCTCTTCAGTCTTATATTTTTCAAAATGAACTTGTTTGACAATAGATATGGGATAATTGGTTTTTGTATTCATTTTTGTATCCATAAATATATCGTCTATATACAATATATATACCGTATCCTAGTATTAGTATTCCAATATTCTTATTCTAGTATACCATATCCCAATATTTGTATCCCAGTATTCATATCCCAATATTTGTATCCCACTACTCGTATCAAGATCAACAGCAGGGAAAGAGGGGGGTAATTTAAAAAACAAAATCAATGGCCTGTGATTCTTTTGAAAGAGGAGAGGTGACTAATGCAAACCAGGAGGTGTATCCTTTCTTTTGAGAGGGTACACCCAATATTCGTATCATGATCAACAACAAGGAAAGAACGGGGGTAATTTTTAAGAAAAAAATCAATGGCATGTGATTTTTTCAAGAGAGGGGAGGTGTAATGCAAACCAGGAGGTGTACCCTCTCTTTTGAGTGGATAGTGATACACTGTTTCAGACTGGATTATTCTTCATAACCCTTCCAATTCATTTTATTTGGGGGGGTTCTGAAAAATAATTTGATTTGAAAATAATCTGAAAATCCTAGTACCCTTGTCAATCTTATATTTTTCAAAACAAACTTGTTTGACAATCAATATGGGTTAATTGGTTTTTGTATCCATTTCTATATTTGTATGTGTATATATATTGTAAATAACCCATGTGCATACCGTATCCCAGTGTTCATATTTCAAAATTTGTATCAAGATCAACGGCAGGGAAGTGGGGTTTTCTAAATTTTTTTCAAAAACGATCAATGGCTACTGATTTTTGAGAGGGGGGAGGGCGCTAATTAATTGAACAGGAGTGTTCCTCTCTTTTGAGTGGATAGTGTGCAGGTCATTGCAATCATTTTATGTCACAAAGAATTCAAAGTTTCTATAGATAGAATATAGTGAATTTAGAGGGCTAAGTATGAAATGGAGGAAGTAGAAAAAAAAAAAGTAGAATTGTTGGAAATTAGATTTAGAACATTCTGATTGGAAACTAGAATTGGAATTGGAAACTACGAGAATGAAATCCAATCAATTGCAAATTATTTAATAGTTCAGGAGAAAATAGTCAATGAAAAACTATGCAACAATAATTATTTTGAAACATGAGTAAAATAGTGGATTAGCATTAGGATAGCAACAACTATGAGGTTTTATGATCATGGCATTTGTGTTTGAGTTATTTGCAAGATTCATTGCACTTTGTTATTATAAATCTTTGATTTGGGCTATATGTTCTGGATTGGTTGAATTGTCACACTTGGGAATTACCATGGTCGTATTACTTTGTCGTAATTGTGAATGCCGGTTTGCTATGTTTTTAGCTACTGTTGGCCTTATTGATGAAGGTGTCTTTTGATTTTTTTCCAATGATGTGGGGTTACCCTTGGTGATTTGTAGTGTATGTGTTTTGAAATTTAGAAAAAATGAATCTTACATGAAAAAGTACCATTAGGATCAATGTCTAAATATAATAATCTATAGCTTGTTGCTTAGGAAGCCCATTGCTTGAAAGCACCTTAGGATCGCCACTCTCTATCGGCCCATTCTCTCTATGTTTTTTGACCATATATGACTAGTTGAAAAGCTTGTAAAGATAGAAAAACATTTCATTAGCTTTTTTCGAATAAATTCTTTACAATAGGTATCGTATTTTTATATAATTGCCCCTAAAATCTAGATGTTTGATGCCTCTATATGTCAAGTTTGTAGGGACTTTGGTCTACCGAGCATCATGAATTCATGAGTAGGGTAGGATAGAATCCATGAACCCAATTTCATCAAAATGGCTTGGTATATTGTCAAACAAACAAAAAATAAAACGATTTTAGGGAGCCCCAAAGAACTAAGGTTAGAGTGCAAGTTCTTATATAGTGGTGCTCAATATAAAGCATAAAATATAACTTGCATATTTATTTCCATACCTATTGTCAGTGGAAACTAGTATAATGTCATGAGATTCATCACTTAAAATTTTAGAACAGTGACATTGATTGTTGCTTATAATTTATATTAAAAGGATTTTTTGTTTACATTTTGAACTTTTTGGATTCCACAGTTGGGCATCATGTGATCGAGAGTGAGCCTACATATTTCTTTCCACACTTTTGTACTAGAATTATTACGTTCTTAGTGCACACTCCCTAGAATCTCTATAATTGTTGAGGTCTTAATACTCAACTTCATGGGAAATACACTTACAGTCAACTTTACCAAATTGTAAATGAATGGARGTGCAAAACTTAGCAACACATGAATCAATCTACCCATAAAAGACACAATAACAACTACTTATCTAATTTTCTTTGTACAACTGTAGATAATTAAATTTTGGGTGAAATTGCTAATCTAGATTGCCTAAATTTTTGGAAAATTATTGACCTAGTCATATATAAATTAGAAGATTGCCTAATTCATAGAAATTCAACCCATTTTTTACAACCTTGTATCTTTTCTTCAATAACTATAAATACACATTGCAAAGTTTTTTGCCTAGCCATTTTGATTGTTCTAAAGCACATTTCTCTCACATGCAAAAAACCTTGCTACTTCACAAAACCTTGACACACAAGGTAGAGAGCTTACACTTGGAGTTAAGACAAGGATTTAGGTAAAAATAGCCTTTTCAGATTAGTAAAAGTAGTAGCAATCATCTAAAATTTTTAAGAACAATTCGAATTTAAGTACCTAATTGAATTTACTTATATTTGAAAATTGCCTAATTTTAATATATTATTTTTTAGATCAACTAACTATCTTTTACACTTGAATTATTTATTAAGCAAAAAGTTGCCCACGTTGCTAGGAAGCTACAATAGAATGGTATGCAACAACGCCAAAAAAGATTCATGAATTTGCAATCTTTTGTTGAGATGCTATCAAGATGTCATTAGGGTTTAGGTCGAATGAATGGATGGATGAATGAATGTTTGAATTTGAAGATGTTGGCATTTCAATAATATTATTTGGTGTCAAATATAATTATTGGAAGCAGATTTAAGAAATGGAAGTTGTCATCACACGAACTTGTGAGAATAATGTATTTAGATAAACCTAAAAAATGGGTTCTATTCAAACAAATAAAGTGTGAAAAATCCTCACTACTTACAATAACTATTTTACTAGCAATCACTTTAAATGCCAAACCAAATTCAAAAAATTGCGGACTTCAATCTTTTTTATTATTTATTTTCTGACCAAGCTGCTAGGAAGCTACAGTACAGTAGTTTCAAGCAATTCATCCATTCTCGTGGCTCCAATTACCGATGAATAACACGGATGAAGACTATGAATCGTGGATGAAAAAACGAGGTCCCGTTTGGAGGAGGACGATGACGACGGGGGTTCGAGAGGGGGGGATGTTTCGTTGGCCTTGAAAAACTTGCTCATGCAGTTCGAAAGTTGTGCGCATCCCCATTCAGCTGAACCTCAGTGACCGCAGTGATTTCCTCTCACATCGCACCTTCAGCTGACTCTTTGGTTTCGCACGAATTGACGACTTCGACCAGGTAAGCGTCTTGCATTTCTTGCTCTTCAGCTCTCCCGCTTCTGCACTATCCCCGTTCACGCGACTCCGTCAGAATTAGGGTTTTGTGGGTGTGGCTTAGGGTTAAATCTGTTGCTCTTCCTTGTGTAAGCCAGCAGATTGGAGTCTTTCTTTCGCTAACCAYGTAGTCGAAGCTCTCTAAGACCTGAACTCGTGCTTTAACGTAGGTTTTGGTGGAGTCTTGTGTTTCTAGGGTTTAGAAGTGACCTCGTGAATGGCATTTTGCGAGTAGTAGTCGTGACGAATTTCATGCGCTTGTATCCCTCATTTATGTGGTCTTTCCTTGCAGGTATGGCGGCAATGGAGGTCACCGAGGTGACGGAGGTGACGCAAGTGACCCAAGTGACAGAGGTTGTCTCAGTCGTAGAGACTCCGGCTCCTCCTTTGGAAGAGCCGCAGCCTTCTCCTGAGGTCGAGACTGCCCCCCTCGTGGAGGATCAGGAGCCCACACCGCCCGAATATGAGGTTCCGCCTGCACCGGAACCTCAAGATGTGCCACCTTCGGAACCCTCTGAAACGCCAGTGCCAGTGGTAGAAGCCGACCCACAGCCTGCACTAGTAGGAGAGGACCTCAAAGCGGACACTGCAGTGTTTGATGCCATATCTAAAGGTCCCGGAACTCCGACAGGTTCCAAGAGAAGCCGCGAAGGGGGCGAGGAGAAGGACGGGGAGAAGAAGTGGGCGGGGTGGCCTGGTGACAATGTGTTTCGCCTGGTGGTACCCGTGCAAAAGGTGGGAGGGATCATTGGTCGCAAGGGGGAGTTTGTGAAGAAAATGTGTGAAGAGACGCGGTCTAGGATCAAGATCCTCGAGGGCGTGCCGGGCACTGCTGAACGAATTGTAAGCTTTCTCTTCTTTGGACGACAAACATAGAACCATGTTATGCTTTGGATTGCCRAACTACAAGGAAAGTGAGGTTTTCTTGCGAACTTCAGGCATGATCTCAGCTCATCTAACTTATCCCTTTGGTTGTCTTCATCAGCATTCAATTTAGGCTCAGCTGTCCTCTTTAGTACCATGAGTGCAGTTACTTCGTGGAACTATTCAGTGTTTTGGTGTCTCCCCTTGCTAGTAAAGTAGAACGTGCTAAAAGTGGTCGTCAAGCTGCTGATATACTAAAGACCTGAAGTGTGAATTTCTCAGTGTTTTGATGTCATCAATTTGAGTTGACTTTTGTTTCTTGCAAGAACTTGTACTTGCAGATTTGCTAGTGAGTATGTGATACCGAGGTTTTTTTGTGGGATAAGATCCGCCACCGTATTTGAAACTCTTACTGCACTGACTCGCTTGTTCGTGGTGGAGATGCTCATGTGTATCTCGGTATGGCTGTGTAGGTCATGGTTTCAGCAAGGGAGGACCCTGAATCTGCAATCTCTCCGGCCATGGAGGGGCTTCTTCGCGTGCATCGCCGAGTGATCGAAGGGGCAGATCCGGAGTCAATGGATGCAGAGATTGCACCCGGGGGTACCCCTGTGTCGTCTCGCCTTCTGGTTGCTGCCACTCAAGCTGGTAGTCTTATTGGTCGCCAGGGTGCTACAATCAAATCCATCCAGGATTCCTCAGGGGCAACTGTGCGTGTTCTGCCTGCTGGTTAGTGGGTTTCCTTAGACATCACTAATTCTTTTGTGTTCGTGCTTGTGTGAAGTATCCTTTTGTGGAACGGGGTTGCTTTTTAATGTCAGTTTTAGACGCCCAGAAGATCCTAATTTTGATGGTTGGGTCTTATTTTGATGGATTTCGACATGCAGAGGATTGTTTGGGTAGTGAATTTAATATTGCAGTATTTTTRTATGTTCAGTAATGTACGCWTTTACGTATGGACGTTAAAATGTGAACATGGGGTGAGGGATGGAAAAGCAGAGGAGCTTCCACTGTGTGCACTAGCAGATGACCGCGTTGTGGAAGTCCAGGGCGATCCTCGCAACGTGCAGCGTGCAATGGAGCTTGTTGTCTCGCACCTTCGCAAGTTCTTGGTGGATAGAAGCGTTCTTCCCTTGTTCGAGTTAAATGTGAGTTCCCGACACACGTTTCCCTTGATTAGCATCAAAAGTTTCGCATGCTTCAAAAATCTTTAATGCAATGAGTCGCTGTGAGTGACGAGCATCTCCTCATGAAATMTCTATTTCTCCCCTCACAACAACTTGGGATGCATCTTGCTTGTAGATTCACAAACCAAGTTTTTTTCGGTTGTCATTGATGGAGAATTGGGTGTCCTTGGGAGATGTTCTAAGAGTTTCATATTTTAGGAGGATCAAGTGTCTCCCCGTGAATAATATAGATATGACCTGAGTGGAGGCTATTGWGGCGCTTCTCGTAGCTTCTAGCGCAGATGTCTACATGTTAAACCTCCTACTGATTTGATAATATTTGATCATGTAGAGGGCAGAGTACAAATTCGGATCGTCAAATCAGAACCAGCAGCAGCAGAGTACAAACTCTCAATGGCAGCAGCCCACTAACACTCAGCAACAGCAGCCACCCAGCTATAGTAGTAATGATTCTTCGTACTATGGAACTGCCGATCTTTCTCATCATTCTCARCCTCAACAGCAGTCTCATGATCTGGGCAATCAACACCATCATGGGGTCTCTTTATATGGCCGGGATCCTACTCTAGGAGGCGCCATTGCACCCCCTCCTCCTGCCCCAGTCATTACGCAGGTATTTTTTCATTATTATCTACGCTGCTATTCCTTTCTCTGTTGCATCCAATTATTTTGTAGATAAACTATTGTCTACATGTAATAGATGAACTGTTGCACTCAACACTGCTCAGTGGTTTAGCTCATTGGATTCTGGATGTCTTGAACACACCTCAGAAAATCCCACCTACTAGGATATTAATGGTAATCGAATATTACATTAGATTGATATTAAGATAATGGTAAATTAACTTGAAGCTAACGTTGACTTAATGTTAACTTAATAGTTGCCAATGTAATGCCAGCGACATTAACATCACACTGACATTCAGTCATCAGCAGCATTTGCATGACTTTAACATTACCTTATCAGTATCTCTGTTCTAAATGCCCGCTCCATTTTAGAGCCTCTTACCTTATTTGTGAGTACAGAAATTCTTGGCCTTTGACTGTGAGCAGAATTGTAGATGTTGTAAAATCTATTTACCACTTTTAAGATAAGTTTTGTTGAATCAACCTTTCATGACCAAGCGTTCCTGGGTTGGGAATGCTATAGATGAGACGCTGAATTGATGTCATGATTCTAATAATGTGAATCATGCTTGCACATAATCTGTGCTCCCGTTCTTTCATAGTCCTACACACCTAGACATCCAAGTTATGGGTGTTTTCCGTGATTCGACTCCAGATGAACTGTTGCTCTCTTTGCTATTTTCTGAGCTGGTTTCTGTGGAGCATGAACTGCAGTAGTGATTTCGTTTTGTTAAATCTGACAATTTTTGCATCCTTGACTTAGGTACAACTAAGGTGGGTAAACCCAAATGCGCAGCTGACCTTATAGCGCCATCTACAATGTACAATTCTAAAATCAGTCATGTACAATTCCAAAATCAGTCATGCACACAGATTGGCACTTTCAAAACCAAACTTTGACCCTTAATAACTTTTGCATCTTATATTCAAATGGTGTATTCTTTGGTGCATTGGAGCCTCCTTTCACTTGCCAACAAGAAAATATGAAAATATGAAATTCTGAACAACCTAATGATAGTAACTAGAAACAATACCAATTTGTGGCATTTTTGGGTGTACCCACTTTAGTGTGCCTTGTGCCATTGCCGCAGTCATTGTCAAGTCAAAAGTGATGACTAAGCCCTCTTTAATCTCTTCACACAAGAGTATAAGTGATTTTCTAATTCTTTAATTTCAAAATAACTAAAAAATCCATAGCTTTCACACCATCGGTCTAAACATCATGAAACAAAGCCTGTGCATCCCTTCTTGCCGAGCGCTTTTCAACGGTACCAGAATGCAATTGGAAGTCGGACAATCTACAAGATCTCAATTCAACAGACAAAACAAAACAATTTAAATTGCTTAACTTAAAGTATGGATTTGCACAAGTGAATTGAAAAATCCAACATGAATTGAAAACATTGAAAACACCACTATTCTTTTGGCAAAATTGCTCGAGGAAGTAGGTTGTGACACAAAATGGACCAAGTAGCTACTATAATAATGGCTCACTTATTGATAGTCACTAATACAAATTTCCTCTCAATAATACTGCTTCTGTCAATGTAAAACCTCCTTCCCTTTGGTCTAGAGGTGATTATGATGTAGACTGAATATGGTACTACAAATTTAGTGCATGATGATACTGTAATTTCTTTACCTTAGATGCAGAGTTGGATTAAATCTTTAACCCCTCAACGCCCAAGGGGCTCAAAAGTGGCCTCAAACAATCTGGCAGTCCACTTTGAAGCGCTCTAACTTTTGCATCCAATGTCCGATTTCAATAAAACTTGTTGCAAAAGTTGCGCATACTAGTCTAGTTTCTATGGTAAAAATTTCAGATCAATCCAAGACGTATTGAGTTTGTGAAAGTCATTCGAAGTTCTCAGGTTCAATTTAGGTTTAGCACACTGCATTGTAATGGCTGCAACTTCGGGGGATTGTATCTTTTTCATCGAATGTTTTTTTTCAATAAAATTTGTTGGGTTTTGTTCCCATAAAGGTCTAAGGGAGAGGCACCCAATGCCAACCATGTACCCAATGCCATCCAAATCTGCAAGACATAATCATTTCAGGCTATAAATGTAGATAGGGAGTACATGACTTATTTCTTTGACCTAAAATAATAAGCAATCTACGGTCCCACTACATTTATGTTCTAAAATGAATGCCTGTTGTAGATTTGGACGGCATTGGGTACATGGTTGGCATTGGATGCCTCTACCTTAGTTACTATGGTAAAAGTTTCATGCCAATCCAAGTTGTTTTGAATGTTTGGAAGCAATTCAAAGTTCAAAATCCAGAAACGTTTGCATTTCAGTGAACTTCGGCAGCTCATAACTTCTTCGTATATGATCCTTTTTTAATAATTTTGTTGTAAAAGCTGCGCTTACTAATCTAGTTTGTGTGGTTAAAATTTCATATCCATCCAAGATGTTATGAGTAACTGAGAGGCATTTTAGTAGAAAGGGATTTAGCCACAAATAAAATGTGATTTTTTGCTATTTTTTTCACTGGTTTTTGACATTTCAAATCCATTTTGCAGACACAATGAATCACTTTTATGATATTTTTTTACACCAAAGTGTTTATATTCTGGTTTTGAATCACTTTGTAGTTCAAAGTTTTTTCATTTGAGTCTGTTTAGAAATCAAATTTCACCTCCAAATGTGTTTTTTAGAAAATTTCAGCATCTTTTCTCAACACTAAAACATTATAATCTTTCAATCTATACGGTCAAATAATCCCAAATTTTTTTCACAACATCTACAACATGCATAGTACAATATTATACGGTTGAGATCTTCATAACTAACTGAAGGGAGGATTTTTAACACTTGCAAAGGGAAGATGCTTTCAAGCATGGTTGGACCTTCAGTTGGGCGTTGAGGGCTTAAGAACTAAGATTATTGTAACTAGATGTGATCCATTTCTAAAATCAACCCTTATATATTTTTGCCTAGAAAGTATAGGCTCTATGCTTAAGACTTCAAGGTTGATTTTGATTGAACCTATGTTTAGCACTTTGAAAATCCATAGTTTATTTGTGCAATATTCAAAGAGTGACTACTAATCAAATGGAGGCTTAACCCTTGAATGCCCCAACAAACGTTTTGTTTCCTCTGGATGACTGAGAATCAAACCGTATAGGACAGAATTGCAACTTTTCATCCTTGGTACTAGGAGTGGAAAGGCAAGATCTTTTCTAGTACTTTGACTTCCAATGAGTAGATTCGGCTTTTCAAAGTAAGGTAGCAACACCCATAACTGTCACTAGAGTTCCCTTAAATTGTCTCCAAGGTACCTTGCCCATGCTTAATTGTGGTTGGTGGCTTTGATATTTTAGATTTTGGTGCTAGAATCAAGGCAGATTTACTAGAGTGCGATTTAGGATGCCCTAGAAAGTTCTACTTTGAAAATTCATAGAAATTAGATGCCCTATCCAAAAACTTTATTTGTTTTTTTTAAAATTCATGATTTTCAATTGCTAATCTAGGAAAAATATTGTCGGTAGAAAAAGGTGCCTCCAATTGTGCGGAATTGCTTATTTTGACGGTTAAAGGTATGGCTACCTTGGATGATGTCACACACTAAAAAAAATGCATAATTTCCACGGCCACCGGTCCGTTCTTCAAGGGTTAAAAAGACCCATCAAAAATTCAAATAATATATTATTAGGAATCATATTCAAATGTTTATTTGGACAATTTTAGGTGTTCTTGCCTACAGTAATGGTAGGTCTAGTGAGATATTATTCTAATCAACCTAGTTTAATAATATTAGGATCATTCTAAAGGTAATGAAAGTCAACTTCTCTTTAGCCTTTGTTTTGTTCTTAATTCTAGATTACATTTGCATTTTTATTCATATTTTTTAGAATGATATTGTTTTTCTAGATTGCATTTGCATTTTTATTCAACTTTCATATTTTTTAAACACCACCACCTATTTCATAATGATGATATTTTCTAACTTATATGCATGTGAATGTTGTATGCATCCTAAAATGCTGTAATTGTAAGAAGTTGTCAACCCAAGCTAAGCACTTTGACATCCATATTTGAAATGATGAACAAAGTGCTTCGTGACAATGACAATGATTTGCCCAAATACTTTCTCATTCATCCAAAGCAATATTTGAATTTGGAGACAACCTTTCCTTATGATCAGAGAGGGTCTGATAAGAGAGGTTTTATTCAGGGTTATTTTTTTGAGCAAATTTTTGGTGAAAAGCGATGAAATGTTTTCTAGGGAACATTTGAGAAATATGCTTTTGCTTTCCCATGGATGAAATCACTAATTTGCTACAGACGGTACTGCTTTATTTTGGATGAATAATTGAAACTTCATCCATAGGTTGTAAGTTCCATCCATTTCCACGGATGTACATAACATTCTTAACCTTCATTGGGGGTCCCTTTTGCTCCTCAAAATCTGGCCCTCCCAGCAACCAATCAGCATGTCCAAGTCTGACAACCCACTCTCTCCCAACCACGCCAGCCAATGAAATTGCTTCTATTATAACCTTAATCCTCCCCCCAAGTATATAGCGGAGGATTATACCTCCACCTGGGGGGTACACACCCAGTTAAGAATGTTATGCAAGTAGCTTCATCCTTCCAGTGATTCTCGCTTTTTGCACTGCCTGAAAGAAAGGAAAAAAACCAACCTGTACTGGCAGACTGAACTTAGAAAAATCTGACCTAATCAATGGTAACTTCCATGGCCACTTCTTCCATGTCAATTCYTTAATTGCACCGCCTCTTGAACTGCTCTTGTAGACTTGTACTGTAGTTTGTCAAGTGCTTTCCCTCAAAAAAACAATAGAAAATTTATCTGGTCCATGCGCGCTGTCAGTCAGTCAGTTTCCAGGAATTCATGGAGTTTTGCATTGGGACTTGATGTGCAATTCTGCAAATGGAAATGGACCCAGCTCCGTTTGGCCTTCCTTGCCGCCGACACTGTGGAGTCTGCATTCAATCTGCAGGCGAAGTTAGCGCGTGGGAGAGTGATTTGTGGTGGGGTTGGCTCTTGTAAATCTTCCCAAAGGGTGGCGAGTACTGTACTCTACACTGCATTCATTTGTCTGCATTTCTAATGGTAAAGTTAGATCAATGGGGGYGAACCTGCCGACAATTGTTGGCGGCTATGTCACTTGCAATCAATTCCAGAGGCCATCGTTGCTTCAAGAGGAGCTTCAACATGCGAGTGAAAGTGCGTTCGTTGTTTGAAAGCTCGACTCAATTGGGTTCTTGAATTCTATGCCTGATTTTATGCAATGGTGTGTGAGTAGTTGCAGGTATGTTTAGTTTGGGACTCTTTCTTGTCTTTGGTTTGTACCGACGAACATTTGGTTGATTTGGAGATCATACTACTGAATTGCTTGTGTGTGTGTGTGCGTGTGATTGCGAGGGACTGAAGACACTTGAATTGAGAATTCGSAGAGTGTTTTGAAAGGTGAGTGACGACCGATCGTGGAGCTGGAGCTCTCTTGGAAAAATTCACTTTAATGCAATTTGGCCCCTGGTCTTCTCTGCGCCTCCGAAAGGTGAGTGAAATTTCGATCTTAATCGTATTCTTTGCGATTCTTGACTATTTTCAAATGATTTTCATTGTCGGTACTAGTTGCGTTCTGGTRTTGGGTTGGCTCTCGTTTCTTTTGTAACGAAATTGATACTGGCGGTTGATGGTTTGCTCATTTGCTGTTACTCTGTTTTGGCTGCTCTTTCCACCCTCCTTGTCGGTAGGAATCAGCTTCCTTGTCGGTGACATCTTAGCAACGTTGGTAGAGTATGTTGCTCAGATATTTTATGGTAGAATTGTACCGACAATGTGCAATCAGCTTACGATGATTYCAGTTACGCAGCTTTCTAAGGTAGGATGATTGGAGACCGACACGTTGTGCTGGGAGTTCCTACTAATAGACTGATTAGGCTTTTATTGATTGTTGGGTAGTGTTCACAAGAGTTGACAGATATTCTTACCTAGATCTTAGATTAACTGGTTGTTGCAGTCTTTTCTTGTGTATGATTGCTTCAATGGTTGATCAGTTACCTRTGAGGACTCTTGYTTTGTCTCCRTCTGTTCTTGTACAAGATAGGGTTGCAGTCATCTAAGGAATACTAGTTTAAGTAGTTAGTTTTTGAAATATATAGAGGGGTTTGCATTGGATGGAGGCACGGTGTGTCTTGAAAATACATTTGTTCAACAACATTGGGTTTGGAGGGAGGTTTTRGTGAAAGGCTAGAATTGAACTTGATTAATAACTATTAGGTCAGAGATGAACAACGAAAGACTTATAAGTTAAACTCAACTTGAACGAAAGATGAGCAAAGTGTTAAAAGCAAAAAAGCAAACGGATATTACTTCAAAGACAGACATAGACATAGACTTCAAAGAATTTTCTTAACAACAGTTCTTCGAATAGTCATGCACCACTTCTTTACTCATAAAGGCAATACTACCGATTCTGTGGTCAGAGCTTTAGAGTTATCGTGGATAGGGGTGTTTCTTTGTTGTACCAAAATAAGGGTGTTTCTCTCTTTCTGTATTTTCGAAAAGGATGTACGCTTCTCGACACGTTTTCGCCTCTTAAGGGTCGAAAATTTGGTCGAAAACAATAACTATTTTTGGTACTAGTGAGTGTCATTGCCATTCGTTGATATTGATGATCATTGCTTCTGATTGTGGATGCAACTTCTTGCTCTGCTTTGTTTAACGAAGGCCCTCTTCCTGGTATAATCATCTCGTTTCGCATTGGAAGTTATTTCAACAATGAGGGGCTGCAAGTGCATTATGTGAATATTATTTGGATACTACATCCAGAAGTTATTAGTATATTAAATTATATTGGTAGATAACTATTTCAAACACAAGATTTCTTTGTTTTGGTAATGTACAGTCCCAATCGCAGTAATCGTTGTTGCTCTTAAGATTTTAGGGCTGGGAACGAGGAAAGTGTTGGGATTATGTTTGCCCAYCTTAAGTGATGTTGTGATTTACTTTCTGGATGCGTTCAGACGTGAAAAGAGTCCAGATGGCGGACAAAAMCCCCTTCTTGGGAAATGAGCACGTCCACACGATTTTCGCAAGCGAACGAGCTGTAAACAATCCTTCAGCTATAGAAGAAGTTGGAGGTCAAGTGGAGGCGGGAAACAATTTGAGTACTAGCACTGGAGACGATTGCAGTTTGAAGAGAATTCACTGTGAGGATGTTAACAATCAAGCAAGTACAAGCCGAGATTCTCCGTGTAACCCGATTACTGTGAGTTCGTTTGAAACTGGAGCGAAACGAGGACGAGTCGGATCGAGTGCAGATGCCGACACAGGAGCGCATAAAGTGCGAAACAAGTATGGATCAAACCAACCACCAACTTTTGATGAAGAACATCTTAGAGAAGACACTGTTTCTCCACATGTTTCACAAGTTATGGAAGACCTACGGAATGTCAAGACGTTCCAATTCTGCTTAGTCGCCCCAGCTTCGATCTCAGGTTGCTCAGCATACCTGGYATATCAGGTATATTACGCTCTGACTTCATTTCTCTTTCATTGTTGTATATCAGGAATTCCCAGTATCGAGATCGGTGTTATTGCATGCGTCCTTCTGATTGCACAGGTCCCTTGGGCTTAAAATTCAATTTCTGGTTTTCTGACATTCTTCCCAACAGAGAAGGTCGAATTTGTACTGAAATTACATACCACCTCACTGTCCGCGATACTCGTGCTTCTAGTCGTAATTACTTTGCAGCTGTTGCGGGAGCTGTGGCCAATTATGCTCGGGGTGGGGGTAATCCTGAATCTGAAAGGTTAGTAATTCAAACCGTCAAGGGACTTCACAATTCTTTGTCGTTGCGGTTCGATGTGGTTGATGAGAGAGGCTTGTTACTGAAGAACAATTCTCTGAACGTAACGCAATGGCTGGCTATGTTGACCCAAATAATCTTTGTGGCCAATCCCTTGAACATTGGCGAGTGTGTCCGAGAACACTGGAGGATTCGCCATGGACATAAGCAGGAAGACTCTCGAGCATTTCCAAATTTCTCCAGAGGTGCATGCTCCATAGCCGGAGGTTGTGCCGGTTCCAGTTCCAGTTTCGATTACGGTGGGAATTACGGTGGGAGTTACGGTGTGAATTATGGTGTGAATTATGGTGGGAATTACGACTACAAACCCTTCCTGGGAACTGTAGCTAACTGGGCTGCCAGAGTTGCAGACAAATATGGAGGTTCAAATACAGATGCTGCAGCCCTCAATAAGACAATTGGGATGAAAATGTTTCTTCTCTGCCTGGGGCTGTTTGAGGTTCTCAAGGAGTTGGCTCGCCGTGAGGGTGGTCAGCCAGAGGGGAAGCTCTACGAGATGTATGCAATAGTCCTCTCCTGTCTGAGGAAGRTCTCTGTCTCAGAGTGTGGTTATGACSCTCCACCATTTGCAGTAGCCATCTTTCGAGACGGTGTTTCGGAGCTGGTGATGTGCGTTTCTAGGTTCTCCTACGACTGGATTTCTCTACTCGAAACGCTGGGGAGGTATGACTTCCAGTTGGATTATTCTTGAATGTMAACTCTACATTGACCCCATTCATTTAGTCACGATAGCTTTACTACCAACTGGAGAATGCTTGACTCCTTAAACATTCATGGATTTACTCCTACGACTGGATTTCTCTACTCGAAACGCTGGGGAGGTATGACTTCCAGTTGGATTATTCTTGAATGTMAACTCTACATTGACCCCATTCATTTAGTCACGATAGCTTTACTACCAACTGGAGAATGCTTGACTCCTTAAACATTCATGGATTTATAGTAAAGTTTGATTGATCATATTGATGTGCTAATAATATCCTAATAAGGCCAAATTTTATGTCACTCSAGTCAAAGTAGAACATTGCGTGTGCAGGTATGACCCCAGTTGGATTTTTCTTGAGAAGGTGAGCGAGTTCCAGCTTGACATGAGAGAGCTCTCCATGCTAAATAACTCTCAGCTAGCCTACATGAACGCTGTGAAAAACCTGCTCAAGACGAACGACTTGTTCGGCAAAGAAAAGGCGCTGAGAAGACGCACGTATCGGATTGTTTTGTTTGCTTCCCCGACTTTYCCTTCGTTTTTGCTGGCTGCAGAGGAGCTCCAAGCGTGGATGAGAGGCGCAACAGATTGGGGTCAGACGGAAAATACAGAAGAGGAGATTCGTGCTGAACTTGAGGATGGTCTTCATCAGTGGTTTACCAAAGTCATGCCTGAGATTACGAACCCAGGCAATAGTTATCGGCCAAAGGTGACTTATTTGCAGCAGCATCTTGAGCTCATCGTTGAACATGTGAAATTGGAACCAGCGTATGCGAACTCCGTCCTACCACCCTTCCTGGCTTCCTCCTTTCGGAGGCACATTGTGGAGATGCTTCTTCAAACCATGTCCAAGAAATCCGATTCGAATGCTGACCTGGTTGAGACGACAAATTCCATTGTCTTGGAATATCCTTCCACATTTACACTGCCTTTGTTGCCTGCTGAGGGCCAGCTGCTCCTCAAATTCGCGTCTTCTGATATCGATGCTTATGTRTATCTGAGCAAACTCATTATTATCAAATTGGGGAGCTCAGATGGAGACCTCAAACCAGAAGACATGGAGTACCTAAGYAAGGGTGTTTTACGGCCATGGCTGTTGGCGTCCTACAGTCGACGACAATCCTCTTCTCCGTTGTTTTACTTCATGTGTGTGCAAGAGGTTTTCGATATAGGATTGGACGCATTCAGTGTCTTTGGGAGCTGCTTGACTGAAGCAGCAGTTGCTTCGAGTCTGCAGAAATCCCGGGKCCTTCAGCAATTTCTTGTAGGGTCAGTGGGGGTCAGCCAGCTTGGCGAGTCACTTCAAAAGCAGTACCTAAACACAGTTGTCGATATGATGCACCGGCAACTCGACAGCGCCACCAACGTCGCAGAGCTTGACACGATTAGTGAGGAAATTCTGAGGGGGTTGTGCGCTCAACATGGACATGGAGTCTTGAGTTTTMTAGAGAAGTAAGTTTTCGCACCTTGTCGATTCAATTGTTCTCTGGATAGCCCAGTTCAATTTACTATTGTGCCTTGTATCTGTTCATTTAAGTCCTTTACCGCCTTCTCGGTACTTCAGAGGGTGAGACGGTGAAGTCAACTTAACTCCCAATTGGTGTAAATACCGGTATCATCCCAGTGCTGTTTTCTTAATGTTTGTTGGACAACAGGGRCTTTACGCTATCTAGAGTAGTGAKAGAGGGGGTGTTCCCTCTGGTGAATTCTAGCTTCGACAGTACATACTCTATTTTAGATTCAGGCCTTACGTCTCTCTGTTTTGTCCATACATTATTACTGATGGCTACTGTTCGTTCCCTAAAAAATKCTCACGTACCAGCACTTGGCTACAGGACTCAGGAAGGGCTCTGCGTAGCGCTCTTGAACAAGATGGCTGAACACACGGGATATGTTGAAAGTCTTTCCACGGAGAGAGCTTTCCAAACCATATCGATCTCCAACTTTGCAAGTTGCTTACTCCAAATACAGGCTGCCCCGAGTTCACCTGTCAAAGAGCATTGGATCTATAAGAAAGTCGGGGAGGCATGTCGTTCCTTTGCTTCTTCCGTCGTAGTGGGAGAAGTCACCATGGGCACCGTTGCGAGTGTGTCACGCACTTGTCATAAGTGGAAATCAATCTTTCGCAGTATTTTTCCAGCGGGATATGAATCTGATTCAGTATCTTCTGCACTAGATAAGGCAACCCAAGACCTCGAGCTTTACGAAAAGAGACTGCAAGCATGCGACAGACTCGCCAATTTGTGTAGATATTTGAGTGTAAAGGGTTATCCTATCCATGGAATTCAGGAATGGGTCGCAGACCTAACGACCAGGAGGGAGACATTGATGTCYACACTCCTGCGAAGAACTGCGCACTGGCCTCAGGAGGTTCATCCTTCCCTGTTTGATAATTTGGAATCTCTGCTTCTCTTACACGAATCTGAGATTTTCAGATGCATTTTGTTGGATTCATGCCGGAGGCTCTTTGAACAGCTAAAAGATGAACGACTCCCATCACTCGTAGACATTGACGAAGGCTCATCCTCCAATGACACCCCTGACGCAACCTTTGCAATGGTAGCTGGAGACCTGGTACCCTGCTCTATTCGAAGATACCGCGTCGAGATGGAACCTTACTGCGGAACGAAAAATTTGGAAAAGACGAACATGGAAAAACTGTGCTCAGTGTGGATGACAGTGGATGAGCTTCAGATCGATAGAGAATTTGAGCTCGCAAGAAGTGAGTTGAAGGTGGAAAATCCAAAAAGCGGCTGGGGAAACAAATTGAAAAAAGCAGTTGACATAACCGAGTCGATTAAARCATGGAAGGCTATTAAATCGAAGGAAGAACTGGTCGCAGCGTTGCGTAAAGTAGCAAATTTGTTTCAGTACGATGAATCCTGTGAGGGCTACGTCGAGAAGATGAATCATCTTATGAACCAATGTGACGAGCATTGCACTTTGAAGGATTTCACTGAGCTACATCAAAAGCAAGGAATGAGGCTCCTCGCCAKGCTTTCACGAAATGAAGAGTTTGCTTTCATTCAACTTGCTAAGTCAGAGCCGCTGATCAATTTCCTGAGGGCCAAGGTCGATGAGGATTTTAGAAATTTGATYGATGCCGTCGAGGAAGGGTCGGACAATGATTTCGTTCAGGATTCCATTCTTTCTGATTTGATYGACCTCCATCGTAAGTWATCTCGCAAAGACTGCCTTTTATYAGGKTCAATCTGTTTATGTTCTATCTGCAATACATGTGAAAATGTAGAGTTGGAAGGTATCATTATTAGTAATTTTCACRACCTTCTAGCTTCAGAATTCGCCTGGTTAACGAACAGATCCTTTGAGTTATGTGTGCAGAGTATTACCTGCTTTACAACGGCGATGCTGACTCATGAAACTCGATTGGTGATGATGTTTCAGGAATGTTTCGCCCTGTCTTAAAGAGTCGTACTCCTGCATTTGAGGAATTGAGGTACATGATGCTCAATGAGTTGAAAACGTCCGCTGGAAGTGAATTGGCATCTGCGAGCACACTGGCTGCTAAGCTTTCCAAGTGTAATGAGAACGTGGCTCAAATCACTCAGTTCCTTTCCAGTGTGGCCAACCGAGGCATGAGAATGAAAGACCACATGAAGCGAATTTTGAAGGGTGGACAGTATCACTTCACGCTCAAGGATACTGCATATGATGTGAAACTCATTTGTGACTCTGAGACAGGATTTCGGTATGTCTCTCCAATCTACGACAGCGGGGTCCGTGTCAGGGACGAATCTTGTACCTACAATCTTGCCGATCTGCAAGATTTGCGAAGTCGRGCTCGATTGGTTTTGAGTACGCATAAAGCTCAAGCCAAGCGTTATGCATCAGATGAAGCAGGTATGAGACAACCCGCTTTTATAAATTTGTGACTGGACCGCTTTCATTTATTTAACTTCCTCTATTAGCACAAAAATCAGGAATTGGATGACCCATAGATCTTGCATTCTCAACGTCCTTCATAAGCATTAATTACAAGGTTATTTCCTTGTAGGCTTTTTAACTGCCAGTTTTCGTCAGTCAAAAATAGCAAATAAGAATCCACGCCCCGAAGGTGCTCTAGAAAATCTAGCCGCATTGCAAATGGCAGGTTATAATAGATTATGCAACTATGTCTTCGCGTGAGCTCTGGTCAAATCTGTGGCCTATCTTGCAGAGAAGTGAACCGTCGTTTCAGCCAACGTATGTCCTCACAGCCGACAATTTCCTCAAAATGGCTCTGATATCTCTTCGCGTGGCGGCCCAAGTTCCCGTTCTCATCATGGGCGAAACTGGTTGTGGRAAAACAAGCCTTCTTAGGGTTCTGGCCAAGTACTGTGGTGTTGAATTCTCCAGCATAACGCTTCATGCAGGAACCACAGACGAGGACATTCGCTTCTTCATCAACGAAGCAAATGAAGCAGCGATTCTAGAAAATGAATCAGGAGAATCCAAGAAGGTAATCTAATCTTGTGAACCTTGGGTATGATTATGTCCGTCCCTTTTACATTCTAGCCTAACTTAGAGAGCCAAATTGGGTCTCATATTTTCTTTAGCCGTTTTTGAGTGGGTCATTTGAAGACTTTCTTTTATCCRATTTTATTTATTTTCGACCATCACATGCAATGTTCTACATTTCTTCTACTGATGTAAGACATGGCTCCATCTGAATTCTCTTCTTCTCATGRTATKATCCATTGRATTGATCGTTTTYCGACCATAAACCCCTTGTCCTAAATGTGTTATAATCATCTACCGATATTCAAGATGCTTTCGTCCAATTGTGAAATGAGTAAAGAATCAAAATGAACAGTTTCTTGAGGGGAACCGCAATTAAATAGCTTCAGCATTTAAATTGTCTGGACCTCACCATCCCAGCAGGTCTTAGYATAACATAATTTCTTCAGGTTAATCAGTGTTAAAACCATTGGATTTGAATGTATCAGGTGTGGGCGTTTCTGGACGAGATCAATGCATGTGACCACCTTGGCTTCCTGAATGGAGTCATATGCCACCATTTACTTGACGGGAAAGCTCTGGACGCGAATCTGGTGGTGCTGGCTGCTTGTAATCCGTATCGCAGACACGACAAGGAAAATTCTCAAGCAGGATTTTCTCCTCGTGATCTTATTGTGAATCCAGGGGACGTTCAACGCTACAATCTCGCCTACCGGGTGCATCCTCTGCCCGAGGCAATGTTGGATTATGTATGGGACTTTGGCCTACTTTCAAGGCTTGATGAACAAGCTTACATTGGAGCCATGGCGCAAGAGAAAGTGAAACCGCCTCAAGTGCAGCTCTTCGCAGACCTTTTGGTCATTTCCCAAGATTTTATTCGCGAATGTCATGGCGAAGCCAGTGTCAGTTTACGGGACGCTAGCCGTTGCATATCCCTGTATGAGTATTTCCTCAAAGATGTTCCGAAAAGACCTCTGTGGCCACGGGGTCCGTTTCGGAAAGATAACGATCGGGCGATGCTCCTGGCGTTTGCTCATTGCTATCATTCACGTCTAGCTACAGAGCAGCAGCGACAAGAGTATCGAAACATGTTTGCGCAAGTCCGTGGTTCCAGGTACAGTGAAACCGCATTCTGTATAGCATTGTGAACTCATGCTGCAGCAAATATTCCGCAATTATCAGTAGTAAGAGTGTTGACAAGTAGCTGACCTGAGGCAATGGGATATTTCAAATGCTGGCCATTATTAGAGGAGCTATGGTGTCTGCAATGGTTACTTGCATAAACTCACAATGATTTTCCAATGGTAATTTGCAATTGTTTCGCAATACTTGCAAGCTAATAGGTCTCATAATTAACGACATTGATTAGGGGGTTCACTGGAGATACTTTTGCGGAGCTTTTAAGAGCAGAACAACTGGACATTCTCGACCGCATGGATGTACCCCGTGGCATCGCCAAGAACAAGGCTCTTCTGGAGAATGTGTTYGTAACACTTGTCTGCATGGTTAACCTCATTCCAGTCTTCGTAATTGGGAAGCCTGGATCCGGAAAGACACTTGCACTTCAATTGATTTACGGGTTTGTTTCGTCCCAGACATGAATGATTTATGCCCTGGAGAAATGTATAGGTTCGGATTGTATCTTTATTTTGCAGATAAGATGGCATTGTGTGATAACAGCTTTGATTCTAGTCTGTACAATTTCTGACCCTTCGATCTTTTATCTCTGCCTTTGCTAATCCTTGGAGGTCGTTGACATGTGGCAGAAATTTGAGAGGATCGGAGTCCAGGGATCCCTATTTTCAAAAATTGCCTCAGATGTATAAGTTTTCATACCAAGGCTCGGAGAGCTCCACATCTGAGGGTATTCTGAAGGTAATTACATTTTCCGATTTTCATCGCTATAGCGTTCTGGTGATACTAGCGAGTGGTTGAATTTGTTCTCTTCTTTTTTAACTGTCAGTGCCATGAATCCAGCAAAATTCACTACTTATCTTAGTGAAACTTATCTTAGTGAAACTTAGTGATAAATTTAGCTCCTGAATTATGTGTATCCCATSCTTAACCCCTARAAGACCAACCATTCTYAKTTCGAAATGATCAATTCGATTGATCATATTGTGCAATTTGTAACTCAGATGAGGCCAGATCTAAATCACCACAATCAGCGATGAGCATTGCATATGTTGGTCGAAATTTAATAATAATTGAATAAGAGAAATCCGCAGTATTACCTACTCAAAACTGCTTAATACATACACGAGCTTCTTGTTTCCTTTAGGAGTTAAAGTCTGGTACTAATGGCTAATTGCGCGCAGGTGTTTGAGAAGGCTCAGCGGTGTAGAAATGACAACGAGGAGCGAGATGTCTTGGTAGTGGTCGTTCTCGATGAAGTCGGTCTCGCTGAAGTATCAAGGCACAATCCTTTGAAGGTACCGGGAGTAGGAAGAAAAAACTTCAATGTCTTTAGCTAGGGTAGTTACACTTGTCGGAGAACTGATACTAAACTGCAGTTTTATAATCCTATCGATGGCACTTCTCATCTTTGGATCTTGAAGTTCTGAGACTCTTGAGCAAAAATTTGGCCMTGTTTGTGCAGCGTGTTTTTGGAGCACAGTGTTGCCGACTTGGTGAACGCAGAGGCTATTCCTCTAAAAGATATCATGGTAAAGGTGCTTAGATGGAGCTTTTTATGTATAAAGTATCCAAAGTCACTGAACTCTGCAACCCACTGCCAGAACATGGTTCAGAAAATCTGTGAAGACAAAGAACTCTGGGGCTGTTTCAAGAGCCGAGTGCTTGTGTGGCTTAAGGAAAATGCGGATCCATTATGGCAAGCATCAGTGGCTTCGGATCGAAGACTTTTGTCCCTGTCCTCYAGTCTCCAAGATGCTTTCCTGCTCTACATTGAAGAGAAACTCAGGCAGCCAATCGCAAGACTTGTGTRTTTGCTGGAGATSCACTCAGACCTTGGCAGTTATTTCAAAATGGACGCAGTSAAAAGGGAAGTTTGGCGAGCCGCCGTTTTAAATGCCGAGGTGRTGAACATTGGAAACGTTCAGGCCCCAAGGCACCCAGAAGGTTATCAAGTCGAGAGCCCACTAAACCTCTCCCTGCCGTTCGTTGCTGTTTATTCACAACATGTTGATAAGGGATTTCAAGAGTTGTACTTGACCAATTTATCGAAGAACTCGAGGAAGGAAAGTGAAGCTTCATCTTCAAAGGAGGAAGTTCCTTTCGATTTGATTAAGGAAGCTATGGAAGCAACAATGCGAGATCAACTTCCGGAATTGGCCGCTTGCATTGACACCCACCCTGAACTCTACGTGGGAGACTTTGCCAAGCTSTATGCTCAATACAGTAGTGACTGTAGGAGTGAGGTGGAGTCACAAGCTTTTGAGTGGGTGTTGAGAGCTAACCTTGACGTCGAAGTTTCTACAACTCCTCCTAGTCTACACATTCTTCTGTGGGARCATGGCGAGAAGCTCAAAGCGCAAGCATTRCTGGTGGCGTCATGTTTGACRGACACTAGCGACGTGGCATGGAAGTTGGCACAGCTGAAGAGTCAATGCCTTTCATCTGCAGAGTTTCATCAATACTTGGTTGCTCAGTGTTACGCAGCGATTGTGCCTCAAAAAGARGACTTTCTCCGGAGTGGTGTAGAGATTGGTCAATGGGTTCAGAAGCTGGAGTTGCTGATAAATCTGGCGTCGCCATATGGATCTGGAAGTTCCCCTCGCTGGACTAATGTCCTCACTGGCTTGGAAGTACTCAGAGATTTGGCATACATGGTTCTTCCACCTTTGTCAGTAGGAAAAGAAACCTTGCAGGGACTGGTGAAGTGGTTAGGCAGTCACGGCAACGACTTCAGCCCTGGTCAGCTCGTGGAAGCTGTCCTCCGTCTGGCCCCTGACCTCCACACGTTGACGGATTCTTCTCTCCAATGGCACTGGCAACGATTTTTTGCTTCCWTTTTCAGGAAGGTTTTGAATGGAAAGACGAGTACAATGTCTGATGTGAACAATATTGCCGCTTTTGTTTTCGAACTACGAGACATTACCAGCGTAATGAAGAGCCTTATGGTCTGCCTCCTTGATGCCAGCTTCTCTCATGCTCCTGATCTGGATTCCTTTGTGAGTGCGCAGTGTCCGATGTACATGCAATTTTTGTTCAGCGAATGTGGCTTACAATTAGAAGAAAAGTCATTTGRCGGTGACGGTACTCATGTAGCATTTRTTCTTCTCTGCGACGTAATCTACGAATCTATCAACTCTTCTACTATTGAAGCCTTATTGCRAGGWGATGAAGATKMYGGACTAGAGTGGAACTTTGAGGATTTCTTCGAGTGCCTGAATACAGCACTGGAGCTTATGGATGCTGATGGGCCGTTGACAATTCAACTGACTGCCGCGTTTGCGTTTCTACGTGCCATACTGGATGCTGTAGCATCCGAACTTGAGCATATCTTAAGAGCTGAGGTATCTATAGCATGTCATTTATCTCCTGTGGTCTCTATTTTTGCCAATAGTATCAAAAAACACTCATCTCCCTCAAGATTTGCAGCATTGCGACTGTACCTCTTGAAGGTACTCCACATGCAGAAGGGGCTCTCCWTGGTAGAAATCAGCTCCCTTGCAATAAGGTGTGGAGAGACCTTGGGCCTGAAGGAATACAGCACACTTCTTGAATGGGAAACGATGCATKATGTAGTTGCTAATCCACTTGGCTTTGATCCCTTCTGGTCCTCCTCGACGCTTTTCGAGAAATCTGGGGAAGCAATCCATTATGCGACATCAGGACAAGAGAGTCGAGGTAGGGCATTCATTGAAAGCGCTGCAACTGATCATGCTAGCCAGAAGCAAATCACTGCCGCYGTAGCATCGAGATTGTATCTTCCGTCCGCTGCCCGGGCTCTTACGTCTGGCGAGAGGGCTGCATCTCAGTGGATTCTCAGTAGGCCGAATTGTCTGCAACAATGGGACCCAAAATGGACAGAGGTGGTACAGTGTTTTGCTCAAGGCGATAGAGGAACTGCAATATGGAGCGATATGAGGCTTAGTCCCRACATGTCAACCCAAGATTTGTGGTTCAAAAGCCTCGCTGCGCACATCCTTTTTGTTGTGACAGATCTTCCACGAACATCACCACTGCAGGTAAGTAACTTTTCTTGGTGACAKTAACAGTGTTCTCTGMTAGTACCTCRGATRTTCTTGGTGTGTGAACAAACTAACACTCATAGAGGATTATTTTTTAGAAGTCGAATTGCTGGTCATTTATGCTGGAGGTAGGTAGTTTGATAGTCGTTGAAATTGTGGACTTGCTATCATTGAATGCAGG
Organism: Pleurozium schreberi; assembly: GCA_006891605.1. Lineage (NCBI taxonomy): Eukaryota > Viridiplantae > Streptophyta > Bryopsida > Hypnales > Hylocomiaceae > Pleurozium > Pleurozium schreberi. The sequence goes on along the minus strand of VACF01000975.1, from coordinate 48,480 downwards.
GGTACATGGCTCTCGAAGAAGAACACCTTGAACGAGCTTACGTTTTAGGAGCTCCCAACACATCCCTGGCTGCTTTTAGAACAGTTGTGGCCAAAGGGGGCAGGATTACAGATTATAGATGCTCTTGTGGATTTCAGTATTTCGTTGGGGATTGCGGGGAACCTATGGAGTCCACTACATGCCCCGACTGTAAAAAGCCCATTGGAGGCGCTGACCATGTGCCTGTCGCTGGGACTGTTCATCTCCCATCCGACCGGACTCAGACTGGTAACTTAGTACTTCACATTTCAGCTCAAACACTATTTTTGCCTTGCCTTTCTGTTTCGTAGTCAAATCGTACTCTAAAGTAGCAGAGAATCCACCCTCCAGCCTTATAATTGGCGGGGTTTTCATGAAACAATTTTACAGTGTGCATCAATTGTTTAACGAGGCTAGGTCTTCTAGAGAGGTCATCAATTTCCCCCTGTTCGGATTCAAGTTTGGATTCTTGTGCTAGCTAGTGCATCAATCTCGAGTGATTCATGCATTGCAGCGATATTAACCAAGAGCTTTAATGAATGTCCCTCCTGTAGGCTACATCATTGACAACGTTTCACGGTCAGATACGTTCTATTCTGTTCGCAACCTCGATTTTTTCAAAAAGTGATTTTTAAAGAAGTTTTTGGGCTGCTCGGGCTACCCAAAGTTAAGAGAAAACCACATATCATGCAATAACTTTTTCACAATGTAGTCAAATGTTAAAGCTACTCTTTAGACACATATTGTGAAAAAATTTCAAAGAGAAACAATGAAAACTCCATTCATAGTGACCTGCCCAAAATTGCCCAAAATTGCTATGTTGCCAAAAAATGCAGCTTGGTCCTTTAGGGGTTAACCTAGTATTTAAGATGCGGGCCCTTATAACCAAGGTAGTCACCAAAATTCTCTGATTCTTGGACCAATAGGTGCATTCTCTTTTTCTATAGTTAATAGTGAGGTCATCCATTGAACCACTCTAGTCCACAGCGTCTTTGTAGGATCTAGGTGGAAGCACCCAAAACCGTCAACATAAGCAATTCAGCATATTTAGAGGCATTTTTTTCCTAAATCTAATATTTTGTAGCATTAGCAACAATAGCAAGTGAAAATCATGAATATTCAAAAAGAAAAATTAGATTTTTCAAATATTGTATGTGATTTCTATGATTTATCAAAGTGCCAACTTCCTAGACCACTGAAACTATAACAAAGGTGGACCCAAATCTAAATTCTACAAAAATTTGTTGTCAATAAATTAGCTCTAAGTATGTGTGCTTCAAATGAGTCAACAAATAAGAGTTAAGCATTTGGAGGACACATTAACCAAAGTCTACGGACACAATTGGGTACAATCTATGGTATAAGAATGGAAGCACGGATATTAATGGTCTCTACCTTATACTGCTCTAGAACATGTACGAAGTTACTTAAACCAAGAAGCACGCCACAAACGTTTAGTATCTGATGAATGACAAAGTATATTTCCGTGTGGGACAAAAGTGCAACTATTCATCCTTGGAATTTTGTGTGGAAAGGGGAAATATTCTATAACACTTTGACTTCAAATGAATTCTTTTGAATTTCTTAATACCAATGGTTCTCACGGTTTCATAAATTATAGTTTCCGCAGGGCCCCTGCGTCCTTCTAGGGTTAAATGGTCGACTATGGATGGTTCTACCATATGCCCGGTGCAAAAGTTATGACGAAAAAATCCATCCATCCGAGGCCAAGGGGAGTCCAGGGACAAAAAGAAGGCCAAATGTTTGCTGCAATCACCTACAAAGAAAAGCCTTTTGTACTGAGATGATGACACATATTGCCATCACCCAAAGGTTAAATCAGCAGTGCTACCGTGGCTTCACCGTCTAGATAAGCTACACTAAATAGTGAAATTAGGTTTCCCCTCCCTAATTTCTCGACATCTACACTATATAAATATTTATTATTATTGTACACAAATGCACTACTTTTGAGGGGTCAATGGTATAAGATCAAGCTGAAAGCTTTTCAAGGGCTCCTCATGTACAAAACAAAACAAAGTATTTATTCAAAAAGAATTTTATACAATTTAAAACACTAAAAAAAATAACTTAGTTAGATTTTATTTAACTTTAAAGTATTCCCAACACTAGATTTTGGTGCCTTGGCCATTTAGGGGTTAACATTTTTGTGCTATCCAATTCCTCTAGACTCCAAAAACCTATTATTAAACCATTACTTGAACCAAACTAACAAAAACACGCAAGTTGCAGAAATACTTTACACATCTTGTAAAAATAACTTATACAATAGCTTGTTTACTTCTATTAGAAAAAGAACAAAGTGTATATACCAGAATTGTACACAGCCCCTAAATGTACACGTTAAACCCTAAAGGACCATTATCTAATTGGTGGACAAATGGGATTTCGGGCAGGTACCTACGATTTMAATTTTAGTCTTTTTTTTTTGAAGATAAAAAAACTGATTAGCTCTATGGGAATGTAATTTTTTTTTCAATTGGTGCCCAAGAACAAAAGTTATGCCCAAATAAACTCAAAATAAGAGATAGGAGGCAGCCCAAAAAAATCTAAAATTTTTTTTTTTAATTTTTTTAATTTTTTTTCTAATAGAATATATTTTTGCCTACATAGAGAGATTTGATTAATTCCATTTAAATTTGTTATGAGGAAGTTATGGAAAATCTTGTTTTTTGGGCAATGTGAGCAGTTTTTTTTTAAAAAAGAACTTGTAGATTCATTTTTTAATGCAATTTTTACAATTTTTCAAGAAAAAAAGTTCCATATGATTAGTTTGTTTTTCTTGCTAAACAATATCACCTTTGGAATTGGTGCATTTTAATTCCATCTTAGAGATATTAATAATTTAGATTTTCCTTCTATCGATTCTTCTACTCTCTTCTATTTTTTTTCTAGACTCTCAACTCAAATCTCCACCATAAGCTCAAATCTCTATAGTGCAAAATGTAAAAGTTAAAAAGGTTTAAAGTCAAATAAACTAATCCCGGAGTGTGTTGAAAAACTTGTTTTTTTCACTTTAAATGCAGTTATTTTGCAATTTGAGCCATCAAATTTTTTTGAATTTTTACTACATGTTCTCATACTAATTAGTGTAAGATATTACGGTTAGATGTGCAAAAAGGAAATTCAAATTTTTTACTCTTTGCTATAAAAATGGCATTTTTTAGTGTTTTTTTGCAAAAAAGGCCTTGGTCCTATAGGGGGTAAGATCAAGTGTGAGCAATCTGGGCTACGTAGTAGCTGCCTTGGTTTGCAAAATTGGCAGGGACATCCATTAAATCCATCAAAGGAGCCAATTATTCATGGAAACATACTTTTAACGCTAGGGAACGCACCCTCCAAGGCACGTTCCATAGTACTTGATGTTTAGTGCATAGTCTGTGATGTTTAGTGCATAGTCTGTGATGTTTAGTGCATAGTCTGTGATGTTTAGTGCATAGTCTGTGATGTTTAGTGATGTATGATGATGTGAACCTCCAAATCCCTTCCTCTGCTGCTGCATCCCGGGGTACCTTCTACATGGAATTGCCTTACTGTGGTACCTTACTTGGGTCAACATTCCTTGCCAAATAATTAATTAAAATTGGGAAAATTATAGTAGTTTGGCAATTGCTTTTAGAATTAATTATACATATATACACATAGTTTATTTAATTTTGTTTTCAAGAATTTGATCCCTTCATCATAAGAATATTAAGAGAGTGGCAAATTTATTATTTGAGATTTGCATGAGTTTTTTTTTAATAGTTTGCCGCATCTATTTACTTATTTTCAAATTTGTCTGAAAGTAATTTCCAAAAAAGAATCGACTATTTTTTTTTGTTAAATTTTTGTTGATCTTAATACGGTATAACTTCTATAAAAAGCCAAGACAAGATTGATCTGACACATTACATTGGAGATAATTTATGACATTAGGGAGGGTCATTTGTATTCATGACATTTGTATGCGAGGCAATTTGGGATCAACAATCAATATTTCTTTACAGAGGTTAATTACTTTAGAGAGTGCTACTTATTAGAAATTCTATTGTAGTCGGATACTGTAACCATTAAGAAATACATCCCAAAAATTTGATGGACAACACCTTACATATAGTTGGCTTGACAATCCTTGGTCACTCTCTCAGTCTTATTCATCTTCTTCTTAATTGTAAGGTTGTTGGATGAAACTCTAATTGTGTTGACTCGCTCATCAACCAAGCACTCTTGGAAAGATATATTCTTGAAATATAAAATGAAGGAATTGTCTTTGTATGAATATGATCCAAATGTGAACGACAATTAGGGATACTCTTTAGAAATTATTCTTGAAATGAATTTAAACATGCAAAGTTTTGAATGCACCTCTCTCTCTAACAATAAAAATAGAATTAGTAGTAGATAATTTTTAGATGGAACCCCACATTGCAAATCCTAAGGGGGTGATTGCATGAAACACAATGCGGTTTTTGTAGCGTTTGGCATAGTAATCATGTTTTTTTTGGGAGTACTGTAAAATTAGAAAAACAATTTTAAAAAAATGTGAAAAATATATATAATGTATATACCCATAAGAAGAAGGTACCCTATGAAGGGAAAATGTAGGAAAATTCTCTAAGTAGGAGAACTAGAAAAGTGCAAAATTTCTTGAAAATAGGTGTTTTGATGTATTAATTTGTAATAAATAGGATAAATAATTTTTGAAGAAACTAAAAATTTTCAATTTGGGAGAACTATATGATAAAGAGATTTCACCAAAAGAATGGAGCATTTTGGTGCTGTTTTCGAGGGTTTTGAAGGTTGAACTGTGAGCTTCTTGAAGTTTTTGGAACCTCAATGAGATCTTTGCTTTGGGGCTTCTTATCTCCTTTGTTTGTTTTGTAAGCTTTGTGATGTATCTACAAGTACAGTACTTAGCTTTAGGTACTGAGCTTCATATTTAGCCGCTGTTGAGAAGTGCGCATTTGAGTTTGAAAGGCGTCAGCTACGTACATTGCACACCTCATGTGACATTGTGCGATCTGGTATCCCTCAAGTTCTTTTGAGCATTCTTTTCTAATTTTGTTAATGTTATGGCATTGTGTGATTTCAGAGTCGCCTTTAGTCTTGGAGAGCGTTGTTTCTTGTGAGCTCAGACATTTCGGTGGCCATGGCGAGCGGTCGGAAGATACTGGTAGCTGTCGATGATTCGGAGGTTTCTGCCTATGCCTTCACATGGGCGCTGCACAATTTAGCGCGCAAAACGGATCACGTGGTGGCACTTACAGCTGCTCCTTTTGTCGATATCACCTATCCGTCGACAGATCTGGCTGCCGGTAAGTTGACCTATTCATGAGGCAATGTGGATGACTATCTGTCGTTTTTCGTTCTTTCAATAGTCCGTGATCTAACTTCGTCTTTTTTAACAATACTTGGGGAGTCAGTTTTTCTTGAGCCGACTTTTGTTTGCACTTTGCGAAAATTTTGAATCACATCTAAGTTTCTTTTAACATTGTCTTATCGGTTCGATGCAGAGTATGGACCGACGGTAATTCCCTCAGCGGTTGATACAGAAGTGAATGCCAAAAGTGTAACTACAGACGCTAAGGAACTTATTGCCAAATGTATATCGCAATGCAAGCAGGCTGATGTAAGTCATCGTTTCCTTCTCAAGGCGGTCAAGCATTCATTTTTGCTGTGACCAGGATGATACAGTGACGAAGAGGAAAAGCTATATGTGTGACAAACTCTGAAGGAGGCATATGATTCTTGTGGTTATGACCTCAGCACTGCGATCCCCTCTCTCTGTCCTGCTCGATTGTTACCTTTTATTCATGTGTTTACAGTTATTTTTGTACTACAGGAAGCATTCTTTTAGTGCAATGTGGAATCTTCGATTACAGAATTATGTACTAGTTCAGACACAGGCATGGTGCCATTTCTATAAAATATGGAAGTGAAAGGTTTCACCAACACTGAGAGTCGGACTGTTTACTTGGTCCCTCCGAAGTCAKGATATGRAATCTGAGTAATCAAATCCAAATGTGCTTGCAATGTGCAACAGATTCCCTGCTCAGGTGAAGTTGTGAAGGGTGATGCTGGAACGTGGATAGTCGACGAGGCCAATCGTCTCGGTGCTGATGTAATTGTGGTTGGCAGCAGAGGGAATGGAGTCATCAAACGGTGAGTACCTATGAAAGACTCGATTGGAGTCTTGGTGATTTGATAGTGTCTCGTATTTCTTCTGACCACGCTTTCTATCGCATGTTACAGGGCGATTATGGGGAGTAACAGTGATTATGTGCTTCACAATGCGACGTGCCCGGTGGCTGTCGTTCGACACAACGAAGAGGATCTGAACAACCATGACCCATTAAGTTCATCTGGAGGTAGCAGGAAGATCGTCATCGCAGTTGACCAGTCACGAGAGGTGCCTCAACTATCTCCATAGCCTTTCAGATGTTGTCCTCTATGATAATTATTCGGTTAGCTATTCAATGTAACGATCAGTTCAGAGAAACTAAAGGAACTTYTAGSGAAATGTTTCTCTGGAGAGTTGCGGCAGCTTCCTCTTTTGAAACGCTAGACTTATTTTTCTATTACGATTGACTGTGGTTGGTAACATTTCAACCGAGCAACTGGAGTATTATACAATCTTCGAATGAATGATCATTATTGTTCTTTTTTTCGCAGKCTGTGTATGCGTTCAAGTGGGCACTCGAGAATTTCGCCAAGGAAGAGGATAAAGTGATCCTCTACCACGTGAATCAATCTGTACCACCCGTTACCACCGCAGGGACTGGTGAGTACGTCTTGGATGTGCCAATTTAGATTGTGGTGCTATGTCCTTGAAACTTTGGAGTTCTTGAGTCATCTGATAGGTGTTCGTTAGACGTTTGGATCTTACAATTAACTATTGGAAGTTAAATTTTCAGTGTTTGATCTTGTGGGATGTTCTTGGAATAAAAATAGGGGAATTTGGTATCGAGGAGGTGTATGTACCGAGTGACTCTCCTGGGAAAACCGAGGTGGAAGCCTTAGATGACAGTGAAAAACTGGTGGAGAAATACATGCAGTTTGCTGCTAAAGAAAGCAAGGTGAGCAACAATATCGTATAACAGTTGATACGAAAGTTGCGGAGTTTTAAAACATTGTGTTATATCTGAATGGTGTCGTGTTATATCTTCAGATTAAATGCGAGGGTGTCGTGGTAACTGGTCAACCTGAATTTAAGGTTGTCGAAGGACTGATCAATCTCCAAGCTGATGCAGTCATTATTGGCACCCATGACCGGAGTGCTCTTTCTAGGTATGGTTTAGACATTCTCTCATACAGGCTGTTGAATTCCTCCATTCTTGTACTGCGCATACCTGGGATGAATGTTTTTCACATAATCGAATTCTCTTGGAATATATTGTCTCTCAATTTGGGAAGCAAATTCTGATGCTAAATTCGAATCTGTTCATATACTTTTCAGGACACTACTCAGCAGCATTACCGACTACCTTGCTCACAACAGCCCATGCCCTCTGATTGTAGCAAGAATGCCGAAGGTACCGGACAGTCCAGGGGCCGAGTCGGCTCCCGAGCATAAACGTACCACCTGAAGAGGATTTTTACAAGTTCGTTGATATCCTAGGCATCTTTTTCATTTAACTGTGCAGTTTAAACCATTTTCATGCTGTCCATGACTACATCAGAGATGTAAATAATTCGGAAGAATTGTTTTTGGACCGAAGTTGATCTATCCGTGAATATCGTAGTCTTGAGAACTTTAAATTCTTTCCATACATCTTTGTAAATATTGATTTTGCAATTTCAACTGGCTTTTTTCATGCAAATATATTTTGTTGCACCGTTCATGTATAAAATATCTCTCAGAAATCCTACGTGTGCACAAATGAGTCGTCTTCGGAGAACAGTATGCTGACTGGTGATCGGGAAAGAATGCGTCTGTCGAGCACTGGTACTTGGTGTAGTGATTGTAAAATGAAGATTGTCCTTGGAAACTGAGACGCGTAGATTGTGTACAAATTGTTTTGCATGTAGATAATGCATTCAATTTTCATCGCATATGCTGAATCCTGAAGACTTGTCTCTCTTCCTACAAATTCCCATAGGAGCCAATCTCCGAGTGTTTACAATTTTGCAGTTTTTGTGCCAGCAAATAAAGACAATTTGTACACTGAGAAAATTGTTTATCGTCGCAAGTGCAAGCTCTCAATTTCCAAAAGAAAATTTAATTAGAGACTGAAAGAATTTAACTTTCATTTCTCTAAGAAGCAGTAAATGACGTCTAGAGAACTTGTCTGTTTACACAATGTATGTACTGTTCATCAAGAAAAATTTCTTCTCTATTGTGAGCATCTCCAGCGGCCGTGCCACACTGCCGCGTTATAAGATTTGGCGCGGCCTGGAGAAATATGGCGTCCCACCACTTCAAGCTACAGTGTGGAGCATTTGACTTGTACCAGGGCATACCAAAAAGGGAAATGTTGGGATTTGTGTTGAGCATTGAGGAGGGACAATGCTTGAAAATAAACCACTCCAGTACTCCACCCAAAAAAACAAGCACAGCTAATTTTGGATTTGTTGTTGCTCAGTATGGAATGCAATGATTCAACAATGGCTTTGTGAATGCTTAAGTATAACATTCAAACACAAGAATGCTACGGAACTTACCTTCAATCTATTTTAAGATGATAGGGTATAACAACACCTTGGCCAAAATTCCACTTTAGTGCCATAGTGTGGTCTTAAACTGACCCTCTTTTTCAAATTGTCCCATAGRAGGCTCTAAAATGGTTATGTCATGGTTGCATAATGGACTATTGATTATGTCAAAGCATAATAAAATTTGGTTCATACTTCTTTATTGAAGGCTTTATATTTCTTCAATAGATGGTTTAACCCTTTACTTCCTAAGAAGCCCAAATTGGATCTCATGTTTTTTTAAGCAATTTTGAAGAGTTTATACGGGGGTTTTCATTTATTTTAATAATTATTTACTTAAACCAATGCATGCAATGCTCTTCATTCAACTTAATGATGTAATAAAATTTTCAAATTAGATTATACTTTCTACAATATGATCAATCAAAGTCTACAACTTAAAATCATGAATTCTTAGGAAGTAAAGGATTAAACCCTAAAGTCCCATTGTCCCCTCGAGGGACAAAATGGATTTGGGGCATGCATGTATGGTCTCAATATCCATTCTAAGTTTTTGAATCTTTTTGTGAAGATAGGAAAACACATTAGGTTTGTGGGAATATAAATTCTATTTCAGTCAGTGATCGAGAGCAAAAGTCAAGGTACAAAATGTCCTCTTTTTAGTTATGGCCGATAGAAACCACCTCGCACAAAAATAATTAAAAAAAACTAAAATAATTACTTTCCTGTAGATTATAATTTTGTACACATGGGAAGCTTTGATTCATTCCATTTGGATTTGTTATGTGAAAGTTATGGACAATTGTATTTTTCGAGCAATTAGAGAATCTTCTTGAAAAAATAACTTAAAAAATTCATTTGTGAATGCACTTTTCACAATTTTTCAAAAGAAAATTATTTCATAGGGTTAAGTTTGCTTGCTAGAACAATCTTATCGTTGGAAATATCGTGTTTCAATACCATCCTAGCGCTATTAACGATTTAGTTTGTTGTTCAATCTTGAACCTAATTCTTTTCAACAATTTGTTAAAGACTAAAAATCAAGTGTATGTTTTTTGAATTTTTTTCGTGAATTCTTGACAAAATTCTTCAACACAAAATTTTTAAGTTCAAAGTCTGTAGTGCAAGTTTTTACCACAAATGGTAGTTGAAGTCATCTGAAATTGCAATTCTTTTTTCCAACTTTGAATGCTAATATCTTTCAATCTATAGGGTCAAACTTCATGAGATTTTTACCACAATATCTAAGACAAGTGAAGTATAAGATCTTATGGTTAGATTTTGAAAAAATAAATCTTTTTTCATGGATGAACACAGTAGAAATGGTAGTTTTGAGTTGTTTTTGACAAAAAAAAAAATGGATTTGGGACCTTAGGGATTAAAAGCCATCATGGATCCATTTCTAGCTAAGTGGATAGATATTCATTAATTTTTTTTAGAATGAGAATTGGCGACCCAAATACCTTCTTACACATGCTAAAAAAATTTGAAATAATGAGTTAGGATAAGCATCCATTTAAGTTTTAGATAGGTCGCATTTTGAACCTTAATCTATTATTTATAGCATGCCATTATTCTTATTTTTGGTTAAGCCATATTCTTTTCCAAATTGTGCATTTTGCAAGGGCTATGAATCAAAATTGGGTCCCTATGGCAGATTTGTTTGGAAATTCATAAGTAATTTAAAAATGCTCCAAAAAATATGATATGCCTTGTGTTAAATTCCACGTTGATTTGCTTTCAACTAAAAAACAACGCAAGATACTTCTATGCATCTAAAAAAAACATTAAAAAAAGGCTAACCAACCCTCAAAGGATGGCTTTTTGAGCACACTATTTTAAGTGGTTTGCAAGACAATGCACAACTTTTAGTATAATAATACAAGGTGTGACAATGTCTATAATACTAATTTATGCCACAGTCCATTAGCTACAAACTCATGGTGGACACTATAAGTCATAGAAACAAAGCAAGTAAACTGTAATACTTATCACGCCTACCAAGTGATTTTCAAAGCAATGATTTAAATGCAACAAACACCTACATCTCTACTACTACTTGACAMTGATAGCATCCATAACAACAAAAAGAAATATTGCCTACATATAACACGTATTTAGATGTAGCAAATGACATGGTAATACTCCTACTACTCTCCCCTTTCACCAAGGTTGAAGTCCCATTCACCAAAGTCAAAGCTCCTTTCACATTAGAAAAAACAAGACCCACTCAACAAGCCCGTGAAAACACCAATTGTGAAAACCTAATACAAAACTATGATTACTAACTACCTTTTGAGATATGACCATTGATAGACAAGGACTTCATATAGAAGTGCACTTACACACTTTAAATGCTACTTTATGGAACACACATCACACAATACTATAGTCATTGGCATTACCCTGGACACTTCCCCACAACACACATTCATTTCATTCTAATTGAAATATWAAACCAATTAACATCAATCTAATGATCAATGTGCTGCAAATGACACAATTTACAATAGTGCATGTGGTCCTTMCAGATTGTCTAAAAGTAACACTCTCAACCAAAGTACCTGACATATTCATAAAAAAACATGCCTAGTTATCACATCAAATGTCGCCATAGGCATCATCCATTGCAAGTAGATATAATCTCTAGGTAGAAAATGACATACCTAACGCCTATAGCTTCCTTTATGAATAGTGGTATAATGCAAAGTGTTTCTAAACTTTGGAATAGAGTGGTTCTCCAAGACCATCGACATTGTCTTTTTCATGCATACACATGTGTTTATATTTCCAAATTACCCATATTAATTAATGTGATGTCAACATCTTGCTTGAAGGCTATCAGTAGATAATAAGGTGAAAAGGACTAGTTAGAAAAATTTGCAACTAAATGAATTGGTAACCCATGGCTATCCGTAGCAATTGCAAGTTCTAATCTCTATAATGTGTCTTCTTCAAACTATAATTCTAAAGTCACCCGCTCTTCACAGTTTGCACCATGTGCTCCATCAAACCATAATTCTAAAGTCACCCGCTCTTCACAGTTTGCACCATGTTGAACGGCTTCGTGATCTTTTTGGTGAGGTTTGTGCGTGTGGATGGTCGCGGGTGCTGTAGATGTACCCACCGCAGGATTTTCTTGCTGGTTTTGCTGCGAGTTCGCATTTTGCAGTGAGGATTTGTTGATGGATGCGTTTGTCATGGGGGGAGGAAAGATTGGGAGTCGAAGAGTAAGGCTATCCATCTCATTGTGAAAATCTGGTGAACGGTGCAGGAGTGTGTGTGGAGGCCAGACCCGCAGAGAGGTGTTGAAGACGCAAGCCTTAGGGTAGCGGTTTGACATGGCTGAAGCTATGAGGAAGGCTGCGCTGCTTTGTAGAAATGTGAGGCGATTGTCCACGGTGGCTTCGCAAGGCTCCTTCGGCCCTGTGGCAAGGCCCCTGGCTGGAAAGGTGGATGCATCTTCGAAGCTGCTCTCATCTCCAGTTTGGTGTGTTGAATCCAGAGGAGCTGGTGGTGCGCTTGTTCAATCGAGTGCCCCTGCACGTGTTGGGGCTTTGAGGTTCACAGCGTTCGGGACTTACAATGAAGAGCATGCGAATGCTGCTTTGCCTGAGGAGGCGATTGAGGTATGCGTGATTTCTTTCTTTCAATGTCATATGACGGTGTTCTCTAGCAGCAATGTATGTAAAGCTTGTTGTTGTCATGGATGCATGGTATTGTGGCGTCGGTTAACGCTAGAGAACCAAGAAGCCCAATTCGGCGGCTTTTAAGTAGGTCTTATAGTGTTGTTTCTTTTGCCAATTTTAATTATCTTTTGACGATCAAATGCAATTTTCGTTTTCGATCTTGGTGTTATGTTTTCTGACCCCATCTGAATCATTTTTAACAGTATGATGAATTGAAATGTTCATTTCAAAACGACGAATCTTTGATCTTCTAGGGTTAAAGTAGGGGTGGCAGTAATTGCGAGGGTGAACATGATTTTTTTCCTTTTCTTTTTTGAAACGATATTCACTGGTTGTATCCTTTTTTGTGGTGTCTAAGCCGAATGAAGGAAGATGTGTGAGTAATGGTTTTATTCCTCATGATGAGCTTCCTTATTGTTATTCGTGGTTGTCAACCTTTCGTTCGTATGCCCACATGCCACCACTTTTGGACCAATGAATGGATGTACTACTGTATTTTCTAGTATGGACGTCCTCATGGTGTTGCACGGGGCTCATGTTCTGATGGATTCTGCTCAAATTGGTTGGTATCGTCTGAGTCTACCAAGGAATAGAGGGATTGAGACCTTTTTAATAATTTTGTGATTGTTTTGTATCTTTTCGTTTCCCTCTACACGGGTGACGTGGCAGGGTGATGGTCTAGTTTGAGTATGAGTTTCGAGAGCTACCTTACACACCACCCTCAAGAGTGATTGAAGGGGAAGCTTCAGCATGCTTCTCTTGCTATCACTATTTTGACAAGTTTGCAGCAGATTGCATTTATGGTCCAGGTTTGTAACTACTCATTTTGAAGAATGTAGGATGAGGTGAATGATGACGAGCATCCAGAGGTGGCTATTGAGAAAGCTAGCCATGAGCTTTTCAGGCAATCCAATTCGGTTGGTAAGCTTCAGATGCTTAAGCTCCCTCCGCTTGAGCCGTTTGCTTTGTCCATAWTTTAAACTGCGTTGATGCAGATCACAGTAATACCTTCGCTGAAGTTATTAGTCGGCCCTAGAATTTTCTTGTTGGCTAATTGGATGATCCTCCTCAATGCTTTAGTGGATGCTGTATCTGATTCTGTCTGTTTGCTCGAGTAATGTTACGCTCTCACTATTTTGTATCTTATTTTATCCTTTATTTTTTGCGTAGTTGATTATGATGCCTCTGAGGACGAAGAATTTAAAGTCAAAGACCTTGGTAGAGAGAAGCCTGTCGCTGATATTTCGCGTGAGATATGGAGCGCGAAGGAGCAAGATGGCACCAGTGTGTTCAGCGATGAATCTGACAAAGCGACCTCCGAAGGATAGATATCCAAACCATCCAAAGGWGAAACTCATTCGGGTGAAAGCAGTCTTTTTAACTCGAGGTATTTCAGTCGTAAATACGCTCAGAATAACTGAGAGTTTGGGAAGATAATGCAGTGTGCACATTTGGTAATACATTTGTTACTACTGTATTACGATGTTGTCTTGGTAGACTCTTGTGTGTGAGCAGTATTTCTTACATTCTTTAGGAATGTAGGAACGAACCATGCACTCTGGCATTGTACAATGTACATAACTACCTGTATTGAAATGCAGCAGCTTTCCCACTGTTGCTGGGTGAACTAGGTATATTTTGATGTAAGAAACCAGCACTGCGGAGCCACTGTGGAGCCCATGGGTGTGCAGTATGCTGCTATATTAAAGTTTGTAATACAGTTCACAATGTTTAGAGTTCATTATATTTGTACAGAGAATGTGGACTTTGGTTATGTAGCATATTTGGAGAGTTGTACTGTATTAGGATTCTCGTAGTCGTAGTAGATGAAACTTTCTTTAGTCTCCATAGTTGCATTTTGTTTCCCAATGTAACAGTATCAGCGCTTCGTAAAACTGGACATGGGCTAATTGAAAAGTGTAAAATTTAACAGAGGTTTCTCATGTTCGTTTTTGGTTCTATATTTGTCTACATGCGTGGAAGCTTAGAAGTGTGAGTATACTTTCCTCGAGAAGTGTGCCAGTGCTAGAAGGCCGCAGACAAGCACGGGGCAAATGGAGTATTGTTGAAAGGCCCTTCAAGAAAGCAGAGGGTCGGTGCCTTTACTGAAGTGGTGCATTTCTTCGTTCACAAATAATAAAGTTCAAGTCGGTGATTGATGACTTCATTGCTCCATACTGAATAAAGCAACATAAAATCCTCTATGCATTGCATGTTTCCTTTGTAAGTGGTAGCGTGCTGCTGAAACTATTTTTCCGCTTCCTATCGTTTCAACATAAAATCCTCTCTTGGTTGCAAACTGGTTTTGTGCGTATTGTTTATTTCAGACACCAAAGATCTTTTCCTAAAAGCCAATTATGTACCAGAATGTTTATTTTTTTGGTACAAATGGCAGAGCCACTGCATTGAAGTTAACAAGAGAAACACACAGACGAGCACAGAGGCTGGTCAATGTACAGAGACGAGCACAGGCTGAAAAGAAAAACGAAAAACAAGACTACATGGAAAACTACATGGAAGGGCTCCTGTTCCAAATGATATGCTCGCCTTCTCTACAGGCAAGGACGGTAGAGGCGGAGAGCACAGCCCAGTACTATCAAATTTACGCTAAAATTGAATCAGTTTGATGGGGATGTTTTCGCTCTGCCAGTTTCATTCCCAGATGCACTGCTCGACTGGAAACCAGGAGTCTAAATGTCACGAACTTATAGAAATCTCAACTGTACAATCTTGTAGAGTACGTGTTGTAGATGACGTGAATCAAATTTGAAGTCATTTGACCGTGTAGATTGAAAGATTATAATGTTTTATTGTTGAATTAGGATGCTGAAATTTTCCTAGAAACACATTTGGAGGTCAAATGTGATTTCTAAACCTACTCAAATGAAAAATGTTCAAACTATAAAGTGCTTCAAAAATAGCATACGCATACATTGGTGAAAGAAAATATCATTTACTTCACTCATTGTGTTTGCAAAATCGATTTGAAATGTCAAAATAGTTGCTGAAAATACATCCATGGCTGAACCTCCTTCTACTAAAATGATTCTCAGTCACTCAAAACGTTTTGGATTGATATAAAATTTTAGTCATACAAACTAGACTAGAATGCACAACTTTTGCAACAAAAGTTATTGGAAACGGACACTATATGAAGAAGATATAAGCCTCCGAAGTTCACTATACTCCAAAAATCTCTAGATTTTGAACTTCGAATTGCTCCTAAAAATTCAAAAGAGCTTGGATTGACATAAAACTTTTACCACAATAACTAGACTTTGAGGGTAACAAAACCCAACAAATCTTATTGAAAACAAACATTTGACGAAGGAGATACAAGCCTCCAAAGTTGCAGCCATCAAATGCAGTTTGGTGAACTCAAATTGAACAAGTAACCCGTGATCTTGGCGCCCTTGAACGGCTGCGACGGACCGAACTCCGTGCGGCAGGACATCAGACCCGGCATCTCCACCTCCGCCAGGTCCAGCTCCAGGCGACCGAAGTCCGCCTGAGACATGTCGCGCACCTTGTACTCGCGACCCGAAGACGTCTTCTCCACGGACAACTCCATCGCGGCAAGCAACCTTCTCTTCCCGACGACGGAGAGAGCGCAGAAAGAGAAAGAGCGAGCCGCAGCTGCCGCGAATGCAGACGACACGGACAGAGCCGGAGCAGCAGAAACCCAAGAACGAAAACAGAGTGCACACGACAGGAACTCCTGCGCAGCGAGGCTTCTTTATAGGGGTTGCCTTTACTGGGAGCCCTAGAGGTAGACAGCGGTTTCGTAGGTGGTGACCTGGATTCTCAGATCTGACGTTTTGCTCCACAACAGGAATTATTCAGGAGACATTCTCAGGCCCTTTGGAAATGTTCCATTGCTGACATTGTAGAGAGTTTACCAGAAATTTGTTACGCCCTTTGAGGTTGGGTTCTGAATTTATTTATACTAAAATTTACACTTGCTCAATTAATGTATAAGGTAGTATGCTCTTAAAGCAACCATTTAAATCTACCTAACTCATCATTGACACTTACACTTACAGATATTTCAAGGAATATGTCACCCATTCTTAGATAGGGGTCACATTTGGAACATAGTACTTTAGAGGGAGTCCCAACCACAACGGCCTCCTATCATGTGAGTTGCCTCTAAGGTGAGGGCAAGAGTTTTTTTTTTTTGACACAAATAAAGGAAACCTTTATTGCCAGAAATAAAAATACAAGCACCTAGTCGCAAGCGACCTGGGCAAAGAAAAAAGTACCTGCCAACCAAAATACAAGAGGAGTGCCAGGGGTGCGGCGTTAGCCGCACCACACGGCGCGTGGTGCCTAGGGGGGTTGGAAAACAAAACCAACTCTCGGCCCTGTCAGAAACCACCCAGGCGAGCCCTCGACCATCTCCGCCATAACTCCATTGTGACACTAGCGCGTTTCAAACTTGCTACGGGACATCCTCTCGGAGTCGGGGTGCCACTGGAGGTGCGTAACATGCCTATCCTATTCCACCCGACCGTAGTCCAAGAACCCTAGCCAAATCCTCTGAAGCTGTTTAGAAGGTCTCCATTGGATGTCGTTGAAGACTGCATCGTTGCGCTCCACCCACAACACCCAAAGGATAACGATTCTGAGTACCGCCCACATACTATTGATGTGGTTGAATTTCCTTGGAATTCAATCGGAGAATATACCTTGCTTCCAGGACAACATCTGCCAAGGTCCTCTCGCAACTTTAGTGGTAACCAAAGTATTGAGGATGTGGATTCCCCATTGCCAGGCCCGTTGGGAATTGGGGCACTCCCAAAACCTGTGCATGACTGTTTCATAAGCCTGACGAGGGCAGATTGGACAACCTGTTGGAAGGTTTTGGTGGATGTGACCACGCTATTCATTGACTGCAACCGACCGATGCCTGTGGGCGCTTGATTCCCACCCTTGGAATTTAGCAAATACAACCGGGTTCTTAAGTAGTGTTAGTTCTATGGGTGTTTAACATCAGTCCAATTACGCCTTCCAAGCAATGGAACTTTGTTAATTTAATTCCTAAATATTTGTTCTGTATTTGTAATGTTCTATTAGTTTTCACAAATCCTAACCTAAATAACTTGGCTCTTGGTTTATTACTAATAAGATTTTATTCTAAAGGAGTTGGAAATTATTTGGTAAAAGCCCAATGGTATCTTTTGAATATGGGAATGTATTACTTTTATCCTAACTTAAAAGATTCCTAAAAGATTCCTAAAAGATCCCTAAAAGATTTCTAAAAGATTCCCAAAAGATTCCTATTCTTTTACCTTGTATTTTTTACTTTTATTTTTAACCCAATGGTAAATAATTAGTAACTCCTTTAACAGGCCAAGTAAAACCTTCTAATTAATAATTGTGGATTTCAATTCTAACTTGTTGGGGAATTTAATGTTAACTTTTAAGTTTAATTCCTAATTGTAAATTTAACCCTTTTAATCTTAATTCAGCTTTCACTATAGATTTGAGTTAATTATTGGAAAATTAATTACTTACCTCGTGGAATGCCATTACTTCATTCATCGTGCGCTTCACCTCCATTCATTGTTACTCTAAGTGTTGTTGTAAAGTTGATAATATTTGAAGATAACCTAACTTCCCTCCTAACTTCTTTTGCTTCCTTTTCTTTTCTTTCCTATATCTTTTGAATGTTATCTTTTTCTTTGTGTCTATCTTCTAGGAATAAAATCTAATAAAATCTAATGCTAAATTCTTGGCTAAATGAGTTTGGAAGCAAGTATAAGCTTAAGACAAGACTACTTGTCTTTTCTCACTAATAATCGACTTCTATAATATTTCCAATTCCTACATTCCTTCTATTTGTCTTGTCTTCTTGACTTGACACGGATTTCTAATTATTCTAAAGGTGTATAGGACTCAAGCTTCCTTTCTTCCTCTCCTCCTACCTCTTGTCAACTCATTTAATTTTGTTTTTCTAGTTTGGAAAGTGAACTTGTTGCTTCACAGATGGTGGCTAATTTAATTGTCCTCTTCAATTGCCGGTTTGAGGCAGCAGTTTAGCTAGGAGTGCAAGCAATTAAGCTGGAAAACACTGAGCTGTGAGGTGAGTACTCACTGGGTTTGCAACCGGAATTTTGATGTAAGCTTAACTGGTTCACACTGAGTTGGGGTGAGTACTAACTGGGTTTGTAACTGGGAATTTAGTGCAAGTTTAGTTGGGGTCACACTGAATTTGGGGTGAGTACTAACTGGGTTTGTAACTGGGATTTTAATGTAAGCTTAACCCCTAAAGGACGGACCTATAACCACTGATTGAGAGCCTTGGTGTTTATCACTCAATTTGTTACTGGGATTTTAATGTAGGCTTAACTGGTTCACACTGAGTTTGGGTGAGTACTAACTGGGTTTGTAACTGGGATTTTAATGTAGGCTTAACTGGTTTACACTGAATTGGGGTGAGTACTAATTGGGTTTGTAACTAGGATTTTAATGTAAGCTTAACTGGTTCACGCTAAGTTTTGGGTGAGTACTAACTGGGTTTTCTCAATCAGTGATGATCCGCATGTATGTGAATTTATCATAACATACTTAATTTTAATTGAGCAAGAAACCAGCCAGTTTTCAGTCATCTCCGTCGTTAGATGTTTTTTCAGCCCGGCAAGAGCTTGTTTTGAAGTTGTTCCTTGAAACTGTTCCCCGCACAGGGAACCAGCGACTGCTGGTCTGAAATTTTAAATTTCAAAATTTTTTATTTTTTATTTTTTATTCATAAATCTTAAAAAGTATAAAGAAACTCAAAACTGATTTTTTTTTTTTAAATTCAAAAAATTATTTTTATAATAATTAATTTATTATTATTATCTGACGTGGCAGTCTCTGTGCCACGTCAGACTGCCTACGTGGCAGAGTTCCCAAGCTTCCCAATGCGTTCCCACTGCCCGGGAACTCGCAGTCTTCTAGACGGTCCAAAAAACATCTAATGCCTGTTGTCCTTCCTTCCAGAGCTGTCAGGCCGCAGTCAGACCAACCTTGGTCAGGCCGGATAGAGCCTCAATAGGCAGACCCTCGCTGAGTGGACAGACCCTCCCTTGAGCGGACATGCCTCTGTTTGAGCGGACAGGCCTCCGTTTGAGTGGACAGACCCTCGTTGGAGCGGACTGAGCCTCGCTGGTTATGATTGAACTTTGGTCACAGGTCCAGTCCTTCAATTTTGACCCTCACCGAGGTCTCCTTTTGGACACCCTTTCAATTAAACCAAAAAAACGAAAGTTATTCCAGGTAGAAAGCTCCGCCGTTTGGGAGGTTAGTCCCTCGCTTTCAAAGCTAAAATAATATATTAAGGGCGAAGCTTCGTTGTACTAGAGGTTTTAACTTCAAATTCTTAAACAAGTTGTCAAGACTTGTTTGATACTGGACTTAAGGCCTTGATTCTTACTCAAGATCCTTGAAAGACACGATTCATGCAACTCAACAATTATTCCACGTAGGATTAAGGGGGATTTCTCAAAAATAATTGGAATTCCCACACATAAAGCCTCCTTTGGAAGGGTTAGTATTTGAAATCTTTAAATCAAATTCCAAGGGGTTCTAACTAACAGCATCGCCAAAATTCGGCTAGAACGTCCTTGGGGTTAGTACAAAAAATAAACGAAATAGGTGAGGGACTTAACCTCTCACAATACCAAGCAATACAAACGATTCCTCGTGTTTGAGTTTTTAGGGGGATTTTCTTCAACCAAAGGTYGTGAAATCCCACTCCAATAGCCCAAGAGGATGGTTAGTACATAAGAAAGTGCTACAAATGATGTTAGTATGGGTTGTAACTACATTAACCGGACACCCCCTCCCCCCCTTTGAATTGAATGCAATGATTCAATAATATGGTGGAAACACACAAATTATTAAAGGTGCACAAAACAAGAGAATGTGAGGTGAGTTACCAAAGTCTTGTCACAACAACTCCTTGTGACTCAAGCTTGAAGAGAAGGGAAGAATGTCTTGAGAGAAGTTTTGAAAGAGAGTGTGTATAGTGAAGAAGTTGTGAGAGTGATGAAAATGATAATGATAGTTGTAATGATGTTTGTGAAAAGTGAGAAGAAGTGTCTTTGTGAGGGGAAGGAGTGGCCTTTTATACTCGCCCAAGGCCTCCTCCCCCCTTCAATTTACCTAAAACTACCTAAGTGGAAAAATAAAACTTACCCCTAAAAAATCTACCTAACTGCTGTCCCGTTTCTAACTTTTGGAGAAAAGCTCCGATTGGAAAATGGATTGCGCCATTGCGTTCAGAAGTCCCGAATTAGCTTGGAAGATCCTCTATCCCCTACTTCCGGAGCCAAATTGCACTCAAAAGCTAACAATTACAAATCCAGCTAAAAGGTAGAAAATCTAACTTTTGGAAACTAATCTTCCTTAAAGTTTTGACTAGCTAGGGTGCTTGGAAAGGCTTCAAATAGTAAGAAAAATACCCCAAATTCACTTAATTTGGACACTATATGTGCTTGGTACGCCGGTCAACTTCCTACTATTTTGTAAAGTTTGTTAAAAATAGTGGCCGTTGTCAATTCGGGTACTTCCCGGTTTCCGAATGCCTTGAAACTTGGGTGGGTGCTTATTTATGCTGAAAATAACTATCCTAATTTTTAGTGGGATTTTACCAACTTTGGGATAATTTCTACGAAACTCCGGATGTTGGTAAACATGGTTGACTTTCCAAGGAGTCATCTCTTGTACTTTGAAAAATCATGAAACTTTTTAGGGGACTCCTAAAAAGCTTACATAGACCAAGTGCAAAGTTCTATGTCAAACTCACACTTTCTAAATATGGTAAACAATTTCCATCTGTCAATTTAATTCCTCCGGGGAAGAATCAATTTTGTACTGGGGAATTCTTGCACAACGATTTTCCTAATCATGCTTTCTTGGCGTGTTTAATGGCCTAAATGACCTCCCTTGATCCTTGGTGATGTTGTGGTGCCGTTTTACCAAATTCCCATTGAATTCTTGCAGTTTGTTTGATGTTGTGATCTGAGCGGGATTCTTTCTCGATATTTTGCAATTTGGGCTTAAAGTTAATTTCAAACTTTAATACGCGTTCTATCAATTCTAAATTGCTAACCATAGAAATTTGAGTAGTTTAAAAACGCTTTTGGATAATTAGGGCTAATTTTCATAATTAAAGGGTTTTCCTCCAACAGGTTTGGAAACACTTTTTTTCTCTGGTTTTTACCAAAATCAATACGAAAATGAGCAAAAGGCGAAAAAAAAAATTATGAGGCCCGAGTGCTATTTGCGGGGCTCACAATGCCAGAGGAGCCATATTAGACCAGCCTCTTTAGGAATTCGAGCCTTAATCCATACTGTTTTCCATTGTAGTCGATGGGAGGGAGGAAGCACGCCTTGCCACTTGCGTTCAATCACACTCGGAATTACATGTTTTTTCCTAAGTAATTTCCTTCCTCGCTGGGCACTATAATGGGAGAACGGAATTGCCCCCTGTTCAAAAGGCCATTGAAACTTGTGCAGGTCCCAAGAGAGTTTGTCCACCCGCCCATAGTACAATAAAATGTGGTTCTTCGATGCACTCCAAATGATATTGGTAACTCGGACACGATGGAAAGACCCCAAGCATTGGGACTCCAAAGTATCTATGGGGCTAGATGGTCCTAATGGAAGTATTTTGGTCAGGGTTCCAAATGTAGGTAGGACCACCAGTATACATAAGTCTCTGGGTAAGGACCACATCTGTGGCGCACCGCCAATGGTAAGCTGTAGTCCTGGTCTAAATTGTACTACAAACGAAGGGAGTTCATTAGTGTTTGCGTTGAAGCAACCTAACCACTCGTTATCCACAGGTTGCGAATAGGTATCAGTGAGGAGCTTGGCCCAAATGTTCTGTAGAGAGTGGGTAGCCGCTTTCCAAGCCCCCCTCTCTGTTGGACGCAGACCAAAAGTCGTAATAGCTTCCTCACTGGTTAGAAATCTTGATCCGCGCCACGCATCATCAATTGTGCGTAACGTCGTAACCTCGCATTGTGTAATTGGGAGGCACAAAGGCGGCTGAAATCGGAGCCTATTTGTGAAGAAAAAGGTGWCCACCACAATGATTCCGAGAGAAGCTCCTCGGGATATTGGGGGTGTACCTGTTAAACACGGCCTATCAACTTCCGCCAAGCAGTACCCACCCTGTTCCACGTCTTGGACCCTTGTCTCGTCTGGAACTTGGACATGGTGAAGAACTAAAGATTGGGAGCCCAGTTTCCCCCACTATATGGCTGGAAATTGGATAGCCGAAATCTCAGTAACACATGGAGGTTTGAAGAGTTGGGCTCATATGTTTTTAAGATCCACTTCACCAGCAGCGCCTGAAGCACATCATCTGCGTTGATTAGGTTTAACCCGCCATTGGATTTGCTTTGGCAGCATTGAAGCCATGCCATCTTTGCTCTAGAACGGTGCAGAGAGCTTGACCTCATGTAGTTCTACACTACACTCTTGCATTTGGCCACCGGCCACCCCCATGACGAACCMTGCTCAAATTGCAATGAAGAAGAACAAAGCGAATCGAGAGTAAAACATGATTGACAACGATCATTCTACTTGCAGTATTAATTTTGGCCGTACACCAAAACTCCAGCTTCTTGTGCATGCGATCGAGCAGAAATTGGTCCACATCTTTTGTGCTTAGGTCGAGACCAAAGATGGAGCTTAGTAATTTGCCCACATCTCCCTTCTCGGCCTAAGGAATTTGCAGTGCTTTGGTCCATCATGGTCTCACCGTATCTTTGCTTGACCAATAGAAACCGCATGACTTATTCTAGTTCATAATAAGTCTAGTACCGAGACAGAAGGTTTCTAGGATGTAAATTGTACTCCTAATCGAACTCTCCTCGCCTAGCACGGTCATCAAAGTGTCATCGGCATACTAGGCAATGGCCAGTTGCCGATTTGCTACCGGAAGTTGAATCCCCTTGATCACTTCTTTGGAAATGCCAACCTTCACCATTGAATTCAGGACCTTTGTGATGATGAGGAAAAGGTAAGGTGTCAGTGGGCACCCTTGGCAAACTCTCATCTACAAAGACCTTGACCGATGCCTGGGCCTCCTGGAATAGCAGCTTTACCATTGAGATGAACTCTAGGGAAAAACCATGAACTCCATTGACCTAAACAAAAAACCCAGGTCGACCATGTCATACGCCTTGCTGAAGTCTAGTTTGAGAAACACCACGGGCTGTCCGGAGTGAATGGCCCAATCTAATGTCTCATGGGTTAAGAGAATATTGTCAAGGATATACCTCATAGGGAGGAAAGCAGACTGGTCGAAAGAGATGATTTCCATCAGAACAGGTTGAAGTCGGAGTTGTAGCGCTTTACCATAAATCTTGTATGCTGTCGTGCTGCAAATGCAGACATTATGTAGAATTTGTATATATACATGATTTAGATAGATTTAAATATTTGTAGTATTATAAATAGAACACTACTAGAAAATTTGGGTCCAAATTAACAAAAAATTTACAAGAAAGTGTTGATTTTTTTGTTCAAAAGGTCGAGTTGACTTGGACATTATTCAACAAAAAATTGTTGATTTTTTTGTTGATTTCGTCTAATTTTTATTATTTTTGCATTTTATAAAAATTATTTTTAAAAAGTAACATATGGCAGGCCAGCCCGCTTAGGCCAGCCCGGCCCACCGTGAGCAGGCAGGCCAGCCCACTGCGAGCAGACGGCGCGGAAGCACAACCCAACCTGTACAAGACAGCCCACCCCGCACAAAAGCAAGGTAGGCACCGCCATGGGGGTTCGAACCCCACACCTCTTGGCTAAGGTCCGAAGACCCTCACCAACAAGCCACTTGAAAATATACATGACACAAGAAGAATTTGTATTAGATTTATATTGTTATTGCATAATAATTTTTCTTGTTTTGTAAAAACAAATGACTTTGGTGGCCGTTTTGAAATAGTAAAATACGTTCTTTGAAAAAACTTTGAACTAAAAAAAGTTAGAAAATCAAGCTAACTTTCACCTCCAAAAATCCGTTTGAGATTTGAAGTCTCCAATCAAAAGTTATGGACAAAATTCAGAGAGGGTGCTTAAAAATGTGAACAAAAAAGTTCATTTCAACCCCCGCTCTGAATTTTGCTCATAACTTTTGATTGGAGACTTCAAATCTCAGACGGATTTTTGGAGGTGAAATTTAGCTTAATTTCCTAACTTTTTTTAGTTCAAAGTTTTTTCAAAAAACGTATTTTACTATTTCAAAACGGCCACCAAAGTCTGCTGAGTTCCAAAAACACAGAATTGTGAATGATTAAGTTAAAAATTTAATGAAAATTGTACATAGAATTGAACCGTGGGAATTTAAACATTGCCCGAATGACAAAAACTTGTTTAAAATTTTTATAAGTCTAAATAAACAAAAAAGTGTTGAATGTTTTGTTGATTTGAACATTGTACTACCAAAATTAACAAAAAAATGGTAACCATTTTGCTACCTTGTACCAAATCAACAAAAACTTGTGAAAACGGTCGATACAATGCCCAAATTAACAAAAAAATGTTCATTTTTTGTTGATTTGGACACCATTCTCTAGTAGTGAAATGACGTCATTTGAGGTGGCTTCAAGGTGACGCCTTCTCTTTCTGACTGTAGAGAAGGATTTACTTGTAAGCTTCATCTCATTTGATATTTTTTTCTTCGTGTTTTATTTAGATTATACTATGTCGAACTGAAGGGTTTTTTCTGAGCCTCAAGATAAAGAATCTCAACCGGAGCGTGAGTTTGAATTTTCTTTATCGCAACTGCCGGATCAACCACAGCTGCCACTAAATCTTTTATTGTTACATGGGTGACCAGAAGATGAAGCTAGGCCATCTCGACCACCGAAAGAACCTCGCGTAGATAAACGATGGCATGATAATCTTCAGCGTGACGCTCGGACATTGGTGATTTTGTTGCAGGTTGGATGTGTTGAACCCGACAGCCGTGAAGTCATATTTGAAGGATGTTTTAAAGGCTTAAATGACGAGCAATATTATTGCATGGTGAGGTCTATCGAAGGGAGTCGTGGTCATTAACGATGGTTGAAAGGGCCAGTTAATCCCTTAACCAAGGCATATCGTACAGATTACGTTGCTACTATCGTCAAACGCATCCTCAAATTCTTGTAGATGGAGTGATATTTCGATTGGAGCTCTATTTTTTTACCTCTATTAGATATATGTTGATTTTTAGTTCTTCATTCTATAATTGGAGTGATTTATTACAATAAATTTGTGTTTGTGAAGTAGTATGAAGGAAATATTCGAATAGTTTATCTTTTAGGTGAACTTGAAGTGAATTTCCTTCAAAGTTAAAGATAAAGAAATAGTTGTGGGGCCAAATAAGGGCTCAATCATTCATGTTGTAGTTTTGGAAGTGAGTTAGGGGCTGATCGCATTTATTTGTATGGTTAAAGTGAAGGTATGGTGAAGAAAAGGTGTACACTATTCATCTTCTCTCCCGTTGGGAGTTTAGGGAGGAACCAATTGTTTGGAGAGCCATTGTGTTGTGACTTTGAAGTATTTTGAAATGAAATTGAGACGTGTTGTGTATCATGATGTGTAGTTTCCAAATTGATCTCACTTTCTTGATTTGGAGTTATGAAGTAAAAATTGTGCTAGTTTGAGTGGAGTGAGGTTTGTTGTCTTTAAAATTAAGAGGCAGAGACTTTGACTAACCATAAAAGATGGACAAGTTCTTGTTTTGCAATGAAATTTGGAGAGAGAGTGTAGAAAATTGTATTAACTTTTCATAAAGCTATTATTCATTCAATTTGGAGTTTATATGAGAAAGTTGTGAGTGTGGAAGCAAAAGAAGGTCTGCTGCCTTTCCCTTTTCAAGGCCGAAACTTTGGATGGCCATAGAAGTTGGAAAAAGTTTTAGAATTGTTTGAAATTTGGAGGAAATGTAGATGATTTTATTAGCTTTCTGAAAAGTTATTATTTAGTTTATTTGGAGTTGTAAATCAACTGTGACACTCATCCAAAGTTCAGCTTGAAAATTGGAGATGAAGTTGAAGGGGTTTTGAAGACTTGTGTGTTTGTGTATGTGGCTTGTGGCTTTGTAAAATTTATTTTGTTGTTGCGGGCAGTTTGGTTTACACCAACACTAGCCTCATTTTGTGTTGTGGATGCGATGATGTGCGGTTAATTGCCCACATGGTTGAAACTTTTATGTTATTTCCAGTGGTGAGACAAGTTTATTGGTCATCGTGGGTTTGAAATTTATGATCCAATCCCTCAGACACCTCAGCTCGTGGTCTGGCCGTCCCGTTTCACATGTCCGAAGGCCGTAGTTTCTTATTACCCTACCTTAACCCTTGGCCCTATGGAACCACCACAAAATAGGTCAACGGAAGATTGAAGTGAAGATTGAAGTGAAGATTGAAGTGAAGATCAAGCAAAGATTGAAAAGAAGATTGAGTGAAGATTCAAGTTTTGTTACTTGCCTTTCATCTACACTCGCAACTTGCAGCTAAACACCACGTGTGTTCCCTAAGAGCGCTCCTCTCTACTCGACAACGCCACGTTTAGCAAAGTAATTGGGTGTCAGTTGATCAACTTCTCACGGTCTCCACCCGTGTGCAGTAGCGAGATTGAGCCCTTTGTAATACTAGGGGGCATGGAGTCTGTCTAAATAGCTAGCAAAATCATTGCAAAGTAATCTTCTTTGATGATATCCCAATACTCTTTGTAAAAACCTGTCACCACACCGTCTGGGCTTGGGGTTTTAGAAGGGTCCATTCCTTTGAAGGCTGCTTCGAGCTCTAGCAAAGTAAGAGGCTGCTTCAAGGAGTCCTAAAGGCCTTACGATACCCAACCAGCCACTCCACGGAGACACACAACCTGAGCGACATCTTGGACCGGGGATGAAGGGGTAGCAGTGTACAACTTGCTGAAGTACTCAGAACATATCCTCTTGAGATTTTCCTGATCGGAAAAAAGGGTGCCATCAAGGTCTTCCAAGTGTGTGATCTTGACGTCTGCCTCTCTATCTTTATGCACTTGGAAAAACTCTTTAGAACAAACATCGCCTGATTTATTTCATTTAACACGGTTTCTCATTTTGAGGCCTTCAATGTGGGATTTTTCCACCCTGTTCAGCTCCTCTCCAATGTCGCTTAGTCGACGCTGTATTTCTTCATTAGAGGGGTTTGCCTGAAGAGATTCCACCGCTTCAGCTAACTGAGCTCGCAAATGAGTTTCGTCCTAGCTTTGAGACTGAGCTATGCGGTTACAGTGGCATTTGTAAAACTTTACCACTCGCCTGAGCTTCCAAAACAAGTCGCTCCCTGGATTGGCCGTCCACATATGCACAATCCGTTCACGTATCTGAATATTACCTAAGTTTCTTGCGTTCATTTTGTACAAGGATTTGCTTTGTAGAGAACTTTGTAGGAGGAGCTTCCCCCATACTGGTAAATGATCTGAATGGTTACTGTCACCCCAAATGAAGTATTCTGCTATCACATTAGATTGGCCTTCAGTAGGGATGGATGAATAGATTCGATCTAATCTAGCTAGTATTCAAACCCCGTCTGTTTGATGGTTGTCCCAGGTGAAACGAACGGGGATTGAACACGGAAAATTCTCCGCGACATGGAATGCCGCTAACAGCTGCTCAAAGATCCGTCGCTCCGCTGGGGAGATGAGCTTTCCACAGCAACTTGATTTGTCTTTACGGTGTTCGATGAAATTTCAATCGCCCGCTAGAATCCATTGACAATCTTTGGGAAGACTAGTAAGAAACTCGCTCCAAAGTTTGGTTCTTTCCCTATCTATGGTCGAAGCATACATGTTGAGCACGGTTAAGATACCACCACAAATGTCATTGAGCTGAATCCATTGTGCTCTGCCACAGCGTGAGTAACCTATAGAGGATACAAGATATTGGAGAGAGGGACTCACCCACATGCACACTCTACCTTTCCCCGCTTCTAAATCACCCACACTATGCCCGTATCCCACTGAGGCCTCTTTCCCAAAAAATCTAGCATGTGGCCATATTGTTGTTCTGAAGGCCATCAGCCGTTCTCCCCTAAGCTTGTGTTCTTGGAAACAAAGTACTTCGAGACTTGACCTCATGTTACAATAGTAATTCTTGACTCTGTCCCACTTGCTCTGATCGTTAACTCCTTGGACATTTTGAGTTACGATTGTGACTTTCATAACAATTATTGTTGGTTGGAGGGGAATAGTAGAGCTTCCCAATGCACTGCTTGAATTCTGAGTCTTAATCCGTACAAAAAGAATGTTGTGGTTCACCACATTGTTAAAAAATCACGATTCAGTGAGTCCTTTGTAAATTTGTTTTTTCTCATAAGTATCAAGCATTAGAGTATCTCAAAATATTTTTAATCCTATATTTTGTTATTGCAGCATGATAATATGATATATACTAAAGGTGTACACCGACCATTCTATTCTTTTCACGGACTTTTATTGTATCCAAAAAAATCCTATATATTACCTCCTATTTTGAGGCACTAGTTGTTGATTATGTATCCCAATTTTTTATGTCTTCACGGTCTAATACTCTAATGCTATTATTTTAGATCCCAGGGTTTTACAATTTCTAGATGTGATAGACTGATAGCTCTAAAAAAACATGTAGAGACATTGTATAGTGATAGTTGTATTCATTTTCAGTCAATATTTTCTATATCCATGTAATATTTTTTGGAGTTAGTTTATTTTTGATGGATCTTATTTCTTATATTYTATACCTTCATTTTTGTATTAGCATGATGATAATAATATATTTCATTGTTCTATCCTCCTTATCTCTATTGTGATATTTTGATGTGATTTTAAATGTGGTTTTCATTCTCTACTGATGAATGACTGTTGTTTTACAAKGACTACTTAAAATTTTACTACCATGTTTGTCACTACTATGTCCATTGTTTCTTTATCATATCTTGTCATTCTCAATATTTTTATAACTATTATGATTTCTTGAAAAAATTCTTGTAACTAATAACAACTCCAAATCAACATTTTCAATTATCTAATTATTCTGTTTTTCTTTTTTCCGTATCTAAGAGTATCCTCTCGGCACTGAAACAAAAATAGAGTAATTACAAAAATTAATATTTCAAAAGAACAAATATAGTCAATTTCAAACAAATTCAAAATAAGCCCAATTTTTTTCTTGTTTTAATCTAATGAAACCCATTAAGTAGCACATTAAAGTCAATGAATGGGAAGTACTGACATTTAATTACGATCCAGCCAAGTTTTTTTGAAGATTTCCAAACGGCTTAGAAATGTTAAGGATGGAGTACCGGAAAAAAATGGTGTTTTCGGAAATGGGTTGAGTAGGAAAATAAATCGTGGGAAATTTAGCCGCCCACACCCTAGGAATATGTAGGAAAATGACCGATATAAAACTCTTTTTCTCGGCAGGAAGTTGACTGGTCATATATTTCTTAGGAAATTTTCATAATACTATGATAGTATATGTCTAAGGCAATTTTCTATAATACCATAAGATACTTTGTGAAACGGCATCAACTATGAATGACTTTATTGTAAAACAGTAAAAGTATCGCTTAATAAGACAGTCTGACAACAGTGAGGCAGTGGGGTAGTGAGACAGTGAGACGCTAAGGCCTGAGGATTGGTAATGAGGAGCCGTAAATGAAAACTCAAAATGAAGCCATTTCGGTGCTTGAATGGACTAGCAGCCACTTCGAGCGAGCCACCTATCATTTTTCCCCCTCTCTCGGAGTCTCAAGCTCTCAACGACTCAGCCTTGCTCTCACATTGGGTTGTTGGGAAGTGGAGACTTGTGCTTGGGGCGCTGAGGTGGCTGCACTGTTGCATTGTTGTTCGATTCTCACTACTCAGAGCTTCTGATTGCTACTTCGTTGTTGAATGCTTTGTTGCTCACTCAGACACTCACGGAGACACGGACTCATGTCACTACCTCTGTGGTTTAGAGTTTTTTTTAAAGTCTGAGAAACCTCAAATTTATGAAACTCTGATCCTTATTTTTTTTTCTCTGCTGTTTGATGGTGTCGTATCTCTTATTTTTCCGTCTGTGTTGTTTAATGCAACTATGTCCGCATGTTTTTGGGCCGTCTGTATTGGCTGATGCAGTGCTAACTCCATTTTGGGTGGCTAGGTTTAGGATTTTCATTTCTTGCTTGCTGTTGCTACTTGCTAAAGATTGATTTCTCTGTTACTTTCTGTCGTTTGCTTGAGTATAGGGTAATGGCAAAGATGCAGAGGTCACTCACTGACCACTACTTCTCCAAGTCTCAGGAAATGGATCTTGGAGACTTGCCTTCTTCTACCTCCAAGACCTCCAAAATAGCTAAGAGTCATGGACTTGCTGCAAATTACCCCCCTTCCTTTCACAAGCAGAAATTGCTTGCGGTTTGTGGAAGGAGTTTTGGAGTATTCAATTGAAATGATTACAATTTTCTCTTGATGTAGGTTGAATCTTCTGCAAAATTTGTATGGACAAGGAGAGGAGGCTCAGTCTACGCAAAAGAAGGCTTTAAGAATTTCAAAGTTTTGGCCTTCTTGGATCATGCTCGTTCCAACGAAGATAGGCGGCTTTCCTGGGCTTTAAGCACCGGGGAGAAGACCATGGAGAAGGAAATCCTTCATGGGCAACATGCGTGTGATGAAGTTTTGATGACTCCTTTCCGAGTGGCGTACTTCACAAGGAAGCAGTCCTTGCTTTTAGCTAAATTTTCGTTTTTAAGTTCATTGCTAAAATCTGTAAGGGCCCCAATTACGGCTAGTATGTATCACGATGAGAAGGCTTGTTCAGATTTGGTTTGCTGTATTTCTGTGATCTTGCAAAAAAAATCTTGTGTAGAGTTCGAAACTCTCATTTTTATGGGATCATGATAGATGAGTCCACTTACATTTCAGTCACAGGACATTTGATTGTATTTGCCTCCATTATTGAGGAGGGTTTGTCTATCACCTTGTTTTTAGGGATGTTGTAGATGTAGGGTGCGAACAAGGATGTCACTATCATTTACAATATTTTGATTGATCATTTATGCACATGGGAGCTTGACCTATGCAAATTTGTAGCTTTTGGGAGCGACGGGGCAAGCACCATGGTTGGCAACCAAGTTGGCCTGGCAACAAAAATAAGGGTGCATATTAATCCATTCCTCTTGTCGTGTCACTGTGTTGCTCACCGTACTAACTTAGCAGCCCTAGATGTTGCCAAGGCGTCAGATTGTATGTCCTTGTCTGCTGAAATGGATTTGTTGCTAAACACAATTGCCTCATTTTTTAACAAGTCCAATAAGCGCAAGCATACTCTAACTGCTTTACAGAAAGAGCTCGCTAATGCTAAAAAAACTATGAAGAGATATCACAAAATTTGTTGGCTTAGCAGATGGCAAGCTGTTACTGCTCTCTGCGATTCTCTAGAGTCAGTCATTCTTACCTTTCAGACTGTGAGTGTGACTGATTCAGGCCTAAGCGGTGTTGGTTAAGCTGGGTCAATTCAAGTACATCTACATACTGTACTTCATCGCAAACATTCTTCATTCTTTACTCTTTAGCGATGCTTTCTAAAGTGTTTCAAAGTAAGTTTGTTGACGTCATTAGCGTAGGCAGCATAGTCCGATCTGAAATTGCTCAAATTTATATGCTTTTCATTGTGTAAAATCCATAACTTGAACGCTGTCACGTTCAGAGCTTTCTCATAGTTGTCCTCTAAGAGGCGCAGACTGGGTATTTGGCCGGCTAGGGTGCATATTGTTGCTCCACAGCACACACTGCCAAGGCCAAAATATGGCCGGCCGCGGCCATAGTTGAGGATCAGACTATCAAATATTGGGCCTTCCCAGTGGCACAGTATATGGGTTGACCGTCCTTTGCACCCCGATTTCGAGGTGCAAAGGACAGTCAACCGATAAACTGACCCTTAAAAATTCCAATCTTAATTTTTTTTGTTGAAATGCTTTAAAGCAATTTCAGAAATGCTTCTTTTACTTATGTAAGAAAAGAAGATGAAGAAGTATTTTCTTCTTCATTTGAATTTCCAAATGAAAATGAAGCTCTATATATCCTATTGGGTTGGTAGAAGGTATGCCAACCCATGTGGGATAAATAAGATCATGAATTAGCATGAACTAATTCATGTTCTCGTTTATCCCACATGGGTTGGCACACCTTCTACCAACCCAAGTGGACATATAGAGCTTCATTCTCCTTTGGAGATTCAAATCTTCCAATATCTACATGGGATGGTCATGGGTATCTCAACCCATGTGACATATCTCACATGGGTTGAGATACCCATGACCACTCCATGTGGATATTGGAAGATTTGAGCTTTCCCACATTGAAAAACTCAAGCAATTTGAGAACTCATTTCAAAAATTGAGTAGAAGTTCTCAAATAATTAAAATTTATTATACTGGTAAATCAATTTTAAATAATAATAAAATCAACCCGACAGTCTGGAGTTTTGGGATGGCGTGCCTATCCCTTTTGACCGTGTTCATTCACAATTTTGTTGTGGGGCAGTCATCTTCCACTGCTCCACATGGGTCGGTTAGATAAAAATAGCATGCCAAACACTCAATTCTACGTCCCAATTTTGCATCAGCTGTGGGGATGCTCTCAGTGAGCAGACTGGTTATCATCTGCTTCCTGAATATGGTCCTTATAGGGGGTATTTGAGGAGATTGCAATCAGAAATTCAGGGCAATATATTTTATGGCTTTTAGATGCAGAGAAGCAGGCTGGGGAGAGACTTAGGAGAGGCATTGGATTTTCAAAGGGCTTTTGCTGAAGCTATTTGTACAGGTTTGGATGCAAGGTTTCAAAATAATGATCTCATTTCGTGCTTCAAGGTACAGAATCCAGCTAACATGCCCTCTAGACAAGTGGGCTTACAAAATGTCTATGTTGCAAAATTGGAGGTACTAGTTCTGGCCCATTTCAATGTGGACCAATCACATGCTGGGTTTCATCTCCTTGCGCTTGTGGACGCTGAGGCTTGCAAACTAGAGTTTCTAGCTTTCAAGCTCCAATGCACCAGCAAATGGGGAGACAAGAATTTCAAGAATTGGTGGGTCATGATTACATAGAATCATTTGTTACAAATTCGCTACCCTAACGTGCTTTCAATGTGCAGAATTTGATCAAAACGCAAGTGAGAAACATGATGGGCAGTAAGAACTTGGAAGCCATAATGCGAATTGTTTTAGAGGGACCAGATGAGGAGATTGATCATGTTCCTATTGATGATGTCCTTCTTTGAAAAAACGATAGCAAGTATCGTTTTCTATACTCTAACCCCTCTTCATATTTGAATGGTGCAGGTGGTAGTAGTGCATCGTTTTCATCTAGGGCACTTGATACTGATGGTAGTGCTATTGAAATTCCATAACTTTATATACTAACCGTATTAACCAACCTCCGAAAAACACTTGGACCCTCCTTTGGATGATTGGATCCTTCTATTTTCCGAAGGCTACATTATTGGCCCTAGTTTGCTAGGGGCTTGGCTTGGTTCAACTCCTGCCAAGGATACTTAAAACTTCAAACAAAAAGAAATTGGGAGAGGAGTGAAAACTGAAAACTCTCCTTTGGAAACCAAAAAAAAATTGGGAGTGGAGTGAAAACTTTGGGTCATAAGATCCAAATAATATAAAGCACAAGATTGGGTCTTTCAAATTTTCATCCATTTAAGGTAGAAAATCCCAATGCTTTTAGTTTCCTTATTCTAACAACTATAATGTCCTTCCATATACGCTAGTCTTTAGAGATCTATAATGCTCTTCCATCTATGTCACTTTCGGAATAAAGTATACACAACAAGGTTCTGTTGTTTTTGTTGAAAAAGAACTTCTAATGTGTGTCTATGTAATTTGCTATCTAATTATGCCTTTTAAAAGCAATCTTCAATTATTGATTGTTTTTATTTCTAAATCATTTAAGTGCTAATGTTAACCGAGTCAATTGAAAGTAATTAAGTAAATAACRACAATTGATATTGACTACAACAACCATAATTTAAGACTAATGGACCAAATGATAGTTTGCTCCACTATTGGCACATCCGTTTTACAAATGCTAGATGAACAATTGACTAGAAAGTATTTTTTTTATTATCAACCGATCGGTATGAAAGCAAGAGAAAACTCTTTTCTTAAATACTAGCAATTGGTTAGTTGTARGTGTGAGTACTTTTTACCGTATAGCAAAAAGAACCCAAGAGTTGGGCCGGTGAAGAGTGTATGAACCCTAGACGCCTCCAAGCAATGGACACTTTGAAAGAATAGCTACAAATTACTATATTTAGCCTCGAATCCGAATGGTGTTTCTCAAGCAAGGTTCATTCTCCTTTCACATTAAGTTCATACACCAATTTTTATCAAACTCTATATGCAGCAAACAATTAAGTACGAAAATCAAACAAACAATTACCTATTAAGGTCAAGCAAACAATTAACTATGAGGATCATACATTCTTGTGCACCACATACAAGTTCATTTTGAATGAATAGCTATAGATTATTATATTTAGATTATAACGTTAATGATGTTCCTCAAGCAAGTTCATTCTCCTTTTACATTAAGTTCATACACCAATTTCTATCAAACTCTATATTAAACAAATCTTTAATTATGAAGATCATCCATTATTGTGCACCATATACAAGCTCATATAATCAAGTCCAACAAGTTTTGATGACAAGTGCAATAAATCATGCAATTCACTCAAAGACAAAGACCAAAAGAAATCATAAACCTCAAAGTCGTGGGTTGGATCTAGGGGCAGCAGAGCCTTGCTTACTAAAATGACCACCACCACCTTGTCCTTGCTTCAAATGTATTGAGACCAAACTTGTTGAAAAATCAGCTTCAATGCGCACCATTCCTCCAATTTTCAGCTCCATCGCGTTTACTATCCATTAGATCTCATCTTCCAAAATTAGTAGTCTTGATCTCCCATGGCAGCCAACACCCTCGTAGTAAAGTGAGTGCCGTATCTTCGTTATAGATTGCCTTAGATTGAATTTAGGCCCTTTAGAAAGCTAACTTTAAAATCTACCACTCCTCTAAATTTTAGTTCCATCGCATTCACTATCTGTTAGCTATTGCTCCCCGAAATTGACAATTTTCAAAGCATAGGGCAGTCGCCACCCCCTCTTTCAAAATTCTACTCCTCTCATCTTCCCTACTTCCTTTCTACAAGAAATGGGGACCTACTCAACAAATCACCTAGGTTGCTACTCATCCCTAACTCTTCTCTTAATGTGTGCCCTAGTCTCTACAAATTTCAAGTGCAAGGGGGAAGAAGAGAAGGAAGAGAAAAGAGAGAAAGGGGAAGAAGGAGAGAGAGAAAGGGTCTACAAACCCTACTCTCCTCCATCTACCACATGCTTTCATCTTCTTTGCTCTTCCTTGGTCTTCATTTCTTCTAGTCTTGGTCTTCATTCCTTCTAGTCTTGGTCTTCATTCCTTCTAGTCTTGGTCTTCATTCTTTCTAGTCTTGGTCTTTATTCTTTCTAGTCTTGGTGTTTTTTGTACTTGCATTCTCCATTCCCGGTTTACTTTTAATAATAATTTCTAGTTGTAGTATTTTATTTCTCATTTCTTCTCATTCAACCATTTGCCTAATTTAATTTATTCTCCATTTTCTTCTTAAAAGCTTTTTGATTTGAAATTCAAAACTTTTTCCTAAGATTTTCTCATCATTTTCATATAATTTCAATTTTTTTAAAGTTCAAGCAATTGTCCAAGAGGTTTCATTTCTAACTATCGCAAAAGTCTTTAATTCAAAATTATGTATTACTTCTTGGTACTAATGATTTCTAACTAAGAATTTCACCTAAATTGCCTAGAATTCTCTAATTCTAAATTGTGAGTCAATGTGGTGGCTCATAGTAGGTATAGTAAATTAGAACAGATGGGTCATTACAAATATTGTCCACCATTCGCTTTACTAGTAGAAAGTCTGAACATTAACATTTGTTGTATAGAGAAGCATAACTTTATGTAATTTCTTATTTTTCATTTTCAAAAAATATATTTATGAAGTAGGTTAGAAAACACCCGTGGCTTATGTTAATTCTAGTAGTTACATATGGAGAAACTTGGGATTGTGTGATTTATGTGTTGTACTAGATATTTTGAGCTTTTGAGGGACATGTAAGATTGAACCATTACACTAACACCTCTTCTTATTCCTCAAATCCTATCTCTCTTTAGTCTAAATTTGCTCTGTCAAAGGAGAAACTTGATTTTAAATTGTTTTTATCTATAGGTCCGAGTCAATTCTATTAGAAGCGAAAATTATTTGTAGTATGATATTTGTACAAAGTGGAAACAATGAGCAAAAAAATTAATGGCTGAGAGGTATTGACCTTGAAATTTATTGAAGAAGAATCCATGATTCAGATCCTAGTTGAGCTAATATATGAGTTCCATGAGATTACCCCACACCCCGGTGAAATCTATATATGAAACCTCAGCAAAACCATTGATGTAGTAGTTTGAAGAAACTCAAGTCCTTAGTTAATTTGAGCCTCTTTCATCGTCACCGCAAGTGAAAAAAAAACAATCAAATAAAGATGTGTAGCCTGAACAGAAATTTCCCATATACCAAATTCTTATTGATCAGGATGTTACAAGACCTCTGTTGCGAATGGCTAAATCTATGTTGATTTATTTGGAGAATCATATTGATACAACTACTAGATTGCAATCCATATTTCAAGGACAATACAATGTCATGGACAATTTTGCGATAGTTAGAAAGACATCAATAAAGTTGAACCACCAATTTGAAGTCTGCGGTGTACTAATGTTGTTGAGATGGTAAAAAAAAAAGCATCAATTTTAGAAGTAATACTACAACTTCTAGCGTTATTTGAAACAAATACATAGGCTTTCTACCTTATATAAATTTATTAAAAAAAAAGCATATGACGGTGCTCAGTAAAGGTACTTATATCTTTACTCCAAATCAATGGATATTTTGAGCTGTCTAGCATTAGGTGTTTTTTGGAGCATCTAGAAGACTGCAAGTTCCCGGGCTGTGGGAATACATTGAGAACTCTGAGAACTTTGCCACGTAGGCAGTCTGATATGGCACGGAGACTGCCACGTCAAATAATACTAGTTAATTAATTATTTTAATTATTGATTAATTATTTTAAAAAAAAAAATTTTGAAAAAAAAAAAAATTTTAAATCAGTTTTCAGTTTCTTTATACTTTCTAAGATTTTTGGATTTTTGTTTTGTTTTGAAATTCAAAATTTCAGACCAGCAGTCGCTGGTTCCTTGTCTAGGGAACAGTTTTTGGGAACATCCCCGAAATAGGCTCTTGCTGGACTGAAAAAGCATCTAATGACTTGGTGGTGGTAGTTGTAAAGTCACCCGAGTACTACCATGGCAAAAATAGTTCGAAATCCGTGTCCCATTGCCACTATTCAATGAGATAGTGAAAATAACAAAAAAAACCCTCCATAGATTGTAGTTGAAAACACCTTTTTGATAAAAATTCCGCCTATTAATAGATTAAAAATCACTAAATTGGAATAGATATCAACATTTTGTTGAAATATTCATAATAGACCTATTTGACCACCTTCGATATACATACAATAAATCAAATCTTACTTGTAAATCTTGTGAAGTTTTGTGAATATATAAAGTAGGCAACATAATCTCTTCAAACATAAGAGATTTCTAACTTATGTTTGAATACAGTCAACTTCTAATAGACATATATTCTTAATGGAAAGATCATCTAGCAATGGTACCAAGCCCGGTTTGTCTTGGATTATTTTTATATTCTTCCATTTATTCAAATTTTTATTACTGTGGATGTTATCATTTTTTGACAAAAATGAAGAGTATAAATCAATCCTTTGTGATAAACTTATATTGTTGATTGTGACATATATTTGTATTTGAAGAGTATGGAGACAAAATTTTAATAAAAGGTTTAGTTTTTGTATGTTGTGAGAACTAAAAACTTCCTCTAAAGTGTTCACCTCCCCACATACATATTTCTTTATATTCTTTGATCCTTCAAATTATATTGTTTTAACTTTTAAGACTTTATAGGTAGATTGACATACCCCTATCTGCTTGTGGTGCCCAAAGTGCCTTAGTGAGTAAGAAAGATCTTGGAAGTGACTCCCCAAGCCTTGCAAAAATCTAAAAAGGGAGAAATTAAAGACTCCCTACCAAACACAACACAATAACGCCCTGAGTTTGATAAGCATGGTGAAGAAGCATACAAATATGGAAAGATCTTAAGAAGACGCTTCTAGCCGTCCTAGGAAGGCGTGATTTCGACTTCTGAGTCAAAAGTTATGGACGTTCAAAGTTGGAGGGTGTCCCGGTGGCGCCTGGACATTTAAGGATTAGGAGTGAGAGGTTCCTAAAGATCCCCTCAATAAAATATGGCATGTAACCTATCATTAGAAAATATGAACACAAGTAAGGTAAAATAACAAGCATTATAAGGTTCTAAGCTAAGAGCCTAAAGTTATGGCAAAGAGAAAGGTCATGGTGAAGGCGTTGTCGGATAGAGAGGAGCGCGCTTAGGGAATACACGGGGTGTTTGGCTGCAAGTTGTGACAGTAGATGAAAGGCAAGTAACAAAACTCAAATCTTCACTCAATCTTCTCTTCAATCTTTGCTCGATCTTCACTTCAATCTTTTGTTTACCTATACTGTGGTGGTTTTATAGGGCCAAGGATAAGGGTGTGTGATAAGAAACAAGGCTTCGGACGGGTAAAACGGGACAACAAAACACGAGTTGCCGTCCGGATGATGGGATTGTAAATTTCAAACCCACGGTGACCAGGAGGCGCCTTTCACCAGTAGGAACAACATAAAAGATCGACCATGTGGGCCATTAATACCACTTCGTTGCCACAAACACAAAACGGAGCGCTTACTGGATAATCACGGCTCGCAACAGGTTTACAATGCAGAAATTGAATTACAACTAGCCTCCAAAACCGGCTGGGAATAACACAAATGAAATCAAACCACAAGCCACAACACACTGGAGACCCTCAAAGCTCTTCAAATCTTCATCTTCAAATCTTTAAGCCTTCACATCTTCAAAAATATCTTCAAAACTGTAAAAGAACTCCAACTTCACCTTCAAACTACCTAAACTCCACTCAAAAAAAGAAGGCAGCAGACCTTCTTATGCTTCCACACTCATAACTTTTGCATTTCTTCTTCAATTCAAAATATTAATAGCTTTTCTGAAAGCTAACAAAATTTCCTATCACTCCTGCAACTTTTAAGTCATTCTAAAACTTTGTTCAACTTCTATGACCTCTCAAAGTTTTGGTCCATAGATGGTAAAAGTAAGAGACTCTCTCACCTTTCCACATTCACAATTCACTCATAAATACTCCAAATTGAATGAATGATAGCTTTATAGAAAGCTAACAACATTTACTATACTCCATCAAAGTTTCTTTTTAAACAAAAGATCTGTCCGTTCTCTATGGTCGGTCAAAGTCTCAGCCCCTCTTCATAAGAGGCAGCAAACCTCCCTCCACTCAAACAAGCACAAATCTCAACTCACAATTTCAAATAAAGCAAAAAAGAACAATTTGAAAAACTAACAGTATGATAAACAACTCCTCCAATTTTCATTTCCAAATTCCAAAAATCCAATACACCATGAGCCTCCAAACACTTAGTTCTCCCAAAACAACCTTGGGAAAGAAGTTGGATAGTGTCCATCTTTTCCTCCCCTTTTTCAACACCTTTTGCCCCACATAAACAAGTGTACATCAACCCTTGACTCCCTCCTAAATCCAACTTACAACTAATGGCCTTCATATTTGGCCCCACATCTATATCTTTATCTTTAACTTAGAAGGAAAATCACTTCAAAGTCCAAACTATTTCGATTCTTTCCTTTTACAACTATAACCAAACAAAATAATTTCAACAAAATACTTCAGATATGGATTGAAGTACTAACATTAAAACAATGCCTATTAAAGGTAAAAAAAACTAGAATTCCAAAGTTAATTTTACTCCATCTGCAAGAACTAGAGAATGCGCTTGATAGTCGCAGCAACATATTCTGCACGCTCAGCCTTTGTTAAAGCGTTGATAGGCCCTTCCAACCAACGTTGGTGGCCAAGACTACCCTCCACATGCTGAACCATACAAAAAAATTGGTCATTGTTCTTGCCTTCATAACTCGCCTCAAACGTCACTTTACGAATGCCTGATTCAACACATCTGATTTGAAGCAAGATGACCAACGCTCGAGCATCAACATCAAGATTACCGTGCCATCGCTACTCTACACGAGGTTGTTTTGACGATCGAGACGGTCCGGCTTCTTCTCGAGGATGTTTAAAATCTCGCAGCAAAAGAGGTTGATCCGGCAACTATGAAAGTGAAAGTTCCAACTCGGCGTCCGGTTGAGGCTCTTCATCTTGAGACTCATAAAAAACCCTCAAATTCGACATTTGAATTACAAAGTAGAAAACAAACTCACTAATAAGGTTGAATGAAGGTTTAAAACAAACCCATGCACTTATACATCTTCAC
Source organism: Pleurozium schreberi (assembly GCA_006891605.1). Taxonomy (NCBI): domain Eukaryota; kingdom Viridiplantae; phylum Streptophyta; class Bryopsida; order Hypnales; family Hylocomiaceae; genus Pleurozium; species Pleurozium schreberi. The sequence continues at coordinate 7,549 of VACF01000975.1, read as the reverse complement.
AGGATAACGTCACCTTTAAGCTTTTCAACCCTATAGCGTTACTATGAAATTATTGAACAAAACATATAGTAATATGTTTTTACAATATGTACTGAATTACAACAGGACAGCGTGACGCCTCTCCCGGTGAACCGAAATCTTTAGAGGGCCATAACTTTGCGACATTTGATTTAAAAGGGATAAGCAAAATGTCCATTGACATCTACTTGTTGTGTAGATATCTAAAATAGGATCTCATGTGGAATTTAAAGCCTAGACCGCAAAGTTATGTTGTTTGAAAGTTTCAGACTCCAAACATGAGTGTAATTGAGAAAAAACGAGTGGTCTTCCATAACTCAAGGGTATCCAAGGTCCTCCTTCGACCTGGAGGAAGGCTGGTCAACCGAATCTCACAGAAGGTATAATAAGAGGGCTTTGCCTTCTTCCTCATTATTTTTCGGGGCCTTAATGAGTCATGATGAGTCATAATTGGTGAGATTGGTGATGCAACCTCACCACCTCTTCCAAAGCACCATGGGACACTTGTGTGGATGTCATGTGGCACCAGTTGAGTGGAGTCGCACTCCTTGCTAGGCTTTTATTGAGGTGTCCCGAGTTGTGAGTCCCGATTAGTATTAAACTGAAACTACGTAGCAAATACACAATGGGCCTAGGATGGAGTTGGGGTGACACTCAAGGTCGGTTATCACCATTGGGAAGTAGTGCCTCCCCCGTGACCCGTGTGCTTGGACATCAATGGAAGTTACGCCCCATGCTACCAAGTGACATACCAAGTGTCATGTGTGAAGTGCGTACTAGTAGTCCCGGGACTGGGACTTAGCAAGGTGAGTTGAAAATGGAGACTAACGCTGTGGGTGCTTGGCATATACAATGTTAGTCAGTGGTAACTCAAATAATGCTGAAGTTGAAGAGCGGTGAGCCCATTGAGCTGTGCACGACTTCTAAAGGTTGGTTGCAGCTATAAGGTGTTTCTAGAGACGCGACGTAAATTCCTGAAGCATTGTGAATTTTGTAAAGAATGACATTGTATGCTGTATTTTCAACTTTTGGCTCAAAACTTGGGCAACTTCAATCCCGATGATTAATAAAACAGAGGGGTTTTTTTTGTCTCTTCTTGGTCGACCAATACATCTCCATATTCACTATCAATTCTTGCAATCCAACCTATAGAAGGCCTATTTTTTTATAAAAAGTCCTTGACGATTATAAAGCTAATGGTATATTGTTGCAGGACCCCAACTAGTATGGACTATGATTTCGCCTCTTTTTGTGACGGTGGAAAATTTTTTTTTATTCCTTTGTGACTTGGAGATGATGATGAAACTGAAAGATTTAATTTCTTTGATTTTTCTAACTCGCTAAGCAATCTTTAAGGTCGTTAGCTAGTTTCACAAAATTAGGCCGGATGAGGTTTGATACAAAAATCTCACGATCTCACTATAAGAAACCCGCGTTTTAGTTGATGTGGACAAATTTTATCAGACGGATTTTTGTGGACATTGAAGGTGATGTGTCGTGTTTTTATGTCACCATTGATATTACATTAAATGTTTTTGATGACATGAAAACATGATACGTCCCCTCAATGTCCACAAAAATCCGTCTGATAAAATTTGTCCACATCAACTAAAACGCGGGTTTCTTATAGTGTCTGTTGATTTCTTGAGGCTTGGCCAATGCATTTTCTTCTCCTAGTTCAAAATTATAAATAGATAATATTGTAAAAGAAAGATTGTTACTATCATCAGACACTTTGATAAGTGTTTCTTTTGATTTTTTCTTTTCAATTGCACTTTAGGGTTTACACTCAATAATTACGTATGTATTGTTACTTAAACATGGATGATTGCAAAGTCGTTGTTCAAAAGAACCATCATCAATTTAGTCATATAAACCAGGGCYTATACATTTTATTGTTCCTAAATTGGTAGCAAGTTTTACCCAGTTCAATTGTAATGAGAAAAGTCTAGTTTCTGCTCCCCAATTAGTAATAGACTTTTGAAAAGAATTGCAAACATGGTCCTAGTGTCTTTAGATCCATATGTAAACATATGTCATTTCTCAGCTGAATTTACAATTCCACCACATTGGTAGAGATTTCTACGACTTATCAGTAATGAATAAGAATCATTAACTTCTTCTTTAAGTTGCAAGACTTCAAAGATTATTATGTAGTCAATCCTACTTGTCTGAATACGGAGTTCTTTGAATTGACCTTAAGATTTTCATTGACCTTTGGTCTATACATTTGAAAATGATGCACGATGGGTGAATAATCTCTAGACCTAATTTGCKCATGGTGAAAGTAGGCAAAAGATTGACACCACTTCCATCATCTACCAGAGTTCTARAAATGACTCTATCCACTTTCTCAGCATGGATTCTAACAAATTTGAAAAAAAAATAGATTTTCTTAGACTTGGTTTCGAGGTTTTGGATTATGGCTCAGATTTTTTTTTTATCTAAATTGAACCCATTAARATAAGGTGTAAACACTACTTTCTTGATTTAACTTATGGTTTTAAGATCTTTGTGGATTATTACCCTTCATTTAATTGTTTACACAAGGTTGAAGTGATGTCAATTAACTGGCCAAAAGAATTATTGGCTTTGGCTTTAAACCAATCACCCTAAGGATTATATGGGGTAGAAGGATTGTTATTCCTTTTGAATCTAGCTCATATTCTAGAACTTAGGAGATGAAAAATACAAGCAGCTTCCCTCAACAAATTTTCCAAATTACATAATTCCTTGTATGCTTGTCAGCAAGTAGAATGTGATATCAACCCTGAAAAGACAGACCGTATGACCGAGTGGTCAAACTTAAAAATCCATGACCGCATGGTCAAACTTTAAAATCCTTGACCACGTGGTCAAGCTTAGAAATCCTTGAATCTGCAATTCTGCATGGTTCATTTTGGGACTCAATATAAAAGAATTTCTATTGTAGAGATGTGATGACACGTCTTCTAGAAGTCATAAAAATCTCAAATTCACTATTGGATATTTCAAATTATTATAAACTCTGAAGAAAAACTGGATTAACTTCACATCAAGTACAGAGTACAAAATAAGCTTTAAAAATATAAACACTTCATCATGGATGAGCAGATGGTGTGAAACATCAATATATAAGCCAGAATTCCTGTATTATGCTACAATTATAAAAKCAGTATACCATGGTAATAAGACCACATTTCAAATGGTCACATATTTCTGAAATTTGAGAACCTTTCAAAATTTCCAATACATATAAGTTACGGATATTGTATAGTAGTGAACATGCTAACAACCCGGCTGCAGAGTAAAAACTAAACACTCCACACATCCAGCAGCCAGCAGCTCCAAGGTCACATTTCAAGTTTTCTACTCTTGTTTATCAAAGTAACAAAAAGTCAGTCTTCGGCAGTTCTCTCCCTTCCCAACCAAATCCAAGGTACTGTACCGACTATCCTTCATCAACACACGCAGTACCCTTCACTGACGCAGGTGGTATACATTTCCACCATCAGCATTATCCTCACAAAATGATCAATCCAAACTACCGGCCAGGGTGAACTGACCTCCTCGCGCAGCCATTTGGGAAAACCCTGAATTTTTAGTTTTCCACGCAGAATAGAATTTGCAAATTCGTAATTTGTAATTACAATCAGAAACCCGAAATCAGTTAGGAATGGAGAAAATAGTGAATTAATCAAGCCCAAAATCAGGGACTATCTATTTTACTTGGAGTGGCCAAGCGAGGGCCAATCCCAACTGCCAGCAATACACCATAAACTCTCTCGAAACGATTCAATTTCCAAACGAAAGCAAATTCCAAACCAGGCAAACCTCCACTACTGCATGTGAGCTGTGCGAGACAAACATCCCCTCCTCCTGCATATTGGCGATTCAGTCATGTGCTGACTTGCGCTACGACATCTGCAAGGCAGGCGAAGTAGCAAAATAGACAACCATCTCTTCAAACATCCACAAGGTCCTCCGCCCAACTTGAACAGTGGAACATATCCACTCATAATCACTGAAAAATTACTCCACTCCACTGCTAAGGATATTCAACACGGAAAGACAAAAACAATCCAGACCAGACAGACATCCGATTCCTGAAATGCACCAAGCAAACGTACCACGATTGACGTGGAAATCAAACACAAAGGAACAAACGCAACAAAACCAAATGGTAACGAAAAACAACAGAACTCCCAAAGAAAACAGATCACGGCAGACAAAACTAAAACTAACCCCGGAAACATGCACATAGCCAAGAGCAACTCCGAAGTTAAGACTTTAAAAAAACAAAACGACCCATGTGCCTACATAACCACCCAGGCTCCCACAACAATCCACAAAGTGCCCTACGTCGGACACACACCAAACGCATAATTCCCCAAGACAAAAGAAAAATCGGTCAAGTGAGAATGCGCTGAAATTACGACACGCCACGACTCACAAGAAATATAGCCGTATCCTCCAAAAAACTTACATCCCGACACTGCAGAGGAAATAAGGACGCGAGCAGAAACGAGGTTCAGGCGAACATTTACAAAACTATAACAACCACAATCAAGGAAAAACAACCACAGCAGCAACAACCCAATTCAAGGCACGTCGGGTCCACCGACTCATTGGAGGAAATCACTCCCATTTGGTATATGATAGGTATTGAAAAAAATGTCATCCTTGCCGATACCAACCCGAAACAATATTCAGTCGGGAGTTATCATCGCAAGTCAGATGCTCTCAGAAAAAAAACAAGAAAAAAGAGTACCGCTCTGGTAAAAAAAATTATACTACCGACAAAGATCCACACAGCCAAGGCAACGCCGAAGAGACTAGATCAGTAACGGTAGTGCGCAGGCTTGTAGGGACCGCCCACGGGAACGTTGATGTACGCAGCCTGCTCGTCAGTCAACTTCGTCAGCTTCGCGCCGAGCTTCTCCAAATAGCTACATAAATACTATAAGAGTCCCCTATCTATCATAGGAAGAAAGTTTGACTATTGCAAAGTCAAATAAAGATAGACAAAATCAAAGTTATCCAAGTTGATGAGGGATGAATATCCATGACAAATGAATTCTTTACTATGAATCAAATTCCTATCTATATATAGTTTATATTGATTTTTTTCTACTAATTAAACAGCTAACTCTTTTAAGAGAATTTGGTGCTTATTTAACCCCTCAACGGCGGAGGTCCACCCATGCTAGAATGCATCCTCCCTTTTTAAGTGTTAAAAGTCTCACATTTAGTCAGTTATGAAGATCTCAACCGTACAATATTGTGGTGTGCATGTTGTAGATGTTGTAGAACAAATATGGGGTCCTTTGACTATATAGATTGAAAGGTTATAATGAATTAGTGTTGAAAAAAGGTGTTGAAATTTTCTTAAAAACACATTTGGAGGTGAGATTTGATTTCTAAACCAACTCAAATGAAAAAAACTTTACATTACAAAGTAATTCAGAGCAGAATATAAACACTATGGTGAAAAAAATGTCATAAAAATGACTTATTGTATTTGAAATGTCAAAAAATAGTGAAAAAAGTAGCAAAAAATCACATCAATGGCTAAATCTCCTTCTAAGAAAATGCTTCCCAATCACTCATAACGTCTTGGATGGATATGAAATTTTAACTATACAAACCAGACTAGTAAGCACAACTTTTCCAACAAAAAATATTGAAAAGGGATCATATATGAAGAAGTTATGAGCCGCCAAAGTTGACTGAAATGCAAAAGTTTCTGGATTTTGAACTTTGAATTGCTCCCAACCATTCAAAACAACTTGGATTGGCATGAAACTTTTACCACAATAACTAGATCTTTATGGGAACAAAACCCAATAAACTTTATTGAAAAAAAACATTTGATTTAAAAGATACAATCCCCCAAAGTTGCAGCCATCACAATGCAGTCTGTTGAACTTAAATTGAACTTGCATTAGGAAAATTTTCAGCCCTCAAAGAGACTACGAGTTTTGCACCCATGCGGTGCAATTATAGTAAATAATAAAAATTAAAAATTAAAAATTATTTTAAAAAATTTGGAATCTGACGTGGTACTACTGGTATCACGTTACTTCTACATCTACAGTAGATTGACTATTCTTTCAATATTTTTTATTTTTTTTATTTTTTTATTTTTTTAATATTTTTTTTCAAAAGAAAACGTTTTTCGAGAAAAAAAAATTATTTTTATTTGTCAGTATTAGCACGGCGGGTGTGCCAAAAACGAAATCTTTAATAGCCCCCCATAGGGCTGAAAATTTTCCTAATGAGAGCTTCAAATGACTTTCACAAACTCAATACGTCTTGGATTGATATGAAAATTTTACCATAGAAACAAGACTAGTATGCGCAACTTTTCCAACAAGTTTTATTGAAATCAAATATTGGATGCAAATGTTAGAACACTTCAAAGTGGATTGCCAGATTGTGTGAGGACACTTTTCGTCCCCTTGGGCGTTGAGGGGTTAAGCTAAATAAATTTTGGCACAACAAGAATGTAAATATAGTTTCATTATTATTGTATTTTTTTTCTACAATCCTACATAATCTGATTTTAAACAATGCACAAAATTTGCCAAATACCAAATCACGAAGCTAGATACATCACTAAAGATAAACACAAATTATTTTTTTGTCATGCTTGGACAAACTTCATTCATATCATGCACCTCGAGTAACTTGATAAAGAACTAGATTAGAAATTGAACTAAATGCTTATTGGACTTGATTAGGGACTAGACCAAAAAACATTTCCATTTGATGGTGTTTCTGTAGACGGATATTTTGGTAGAAATTAATCTATCAAAAATACCTATAGTAGAATTCGTTCACAGGGAAGAAGGAATCGGCCAATAAATAAACCTAAGGATGACTATTGTCGTTAATTCCTAAGGATTGCACAATAGAAAAGGAAGGAAATGCTCAATCCCACTCTCACCATAGACATAACCCATAGCTATATTATAATTGAGACAGGAAAACTTAGCTACTTCTTGAATCCTTCTTCTATAGCTCTAGCTTTCTCCAATCCAACCACTAGATGATATCCAATTGATTCTTTTAAGGCTTGACTGCATCATCCATTGYTCCAATGTCCCAGCATRTCTTCTAACTCCAATTGATTYACCAAATYTTCTTTTCTTAAATTCACCAATCGGTCCTCTCAAATAATCTCACAGCCACTATTGAAATTAACTTACAAAATCCATACAGTACTATAGAAATTTATTTCCATCACACATCCATACGACATTCACTCATTTGTACAATTGACATTCACAATGACAATGCAAGTATGAACATTAATAACACTAATAAACACAAGTTTGAATTCCTATTGAATGCCGCTCTGTATTTCAATTGAATATTACAATAGAGTTTGATACATCTCAGCTTCCAATACAATGGATTCACATTTACAAATCCATATATGAAGTATTACAATTGTTCCTCTCTCTCTCTCTGTGCTATCACTCCATTTCACTCCGAATAATAACCATTGATTCTTCTTGATTTGATCTCCATTGTACTTTCAAACTAT